>PVKC010021797.1:0-17972 GCA_004027635.1 Crocidura indochinensis
TGGGTATAAATGCAAAAAAATGTGACAAAGGCAAATTAAAGGGATAATGAAAAGTGGAATTATACACGCTATATTTTTAATGATAACAAATTTAGATACTTTGAAATTCTTAAAATACATTTTATATTAATTGTATAATTACTGGTCTACTTTTTGAGACAGGCTATAAATTATATAATATTACTTATCAATGCTTTTAATTGAACTTTTTTTCTGAAAGTTCTAATAGTTCTTTATTAAAACTTGAAGGAGAATTTTATCAAATTTTAGCAAATTCTTTTCTTTTAATTTTAAATTCCAAATAATGCATAATATTATTACATTTAATCAATACTTTTCAAAAATAATTTATTTTAGTAGTGTGAGGATCAGTTTTATAGATGCAAGGCATGTTGTAGTTTATCACTGGATCACATTCCTATTACTTAAAAAGAAATAGAATAAATAATGTAAAAAATCCTTGTGAGTAGACTATTTACCAGCACCACAATATGAGATGTAGAGGTAGATTATGTTTATTTATAAATAACTACCACATCCTAATATTGTTTTGCCCATTAAAATAAAGCAACTGAAAATTGCTTAGGAAAATATTTTCCCATATAAGCACGAATGAAATACAGGGAGAATGGTAAGAATTTATTGGACAATGAAAATGTTCTTGATTATTTGTTTACTTGTTAGCAAATTGTATATTTTTACAGGTTTTCTTGGGCTGACCTGGAGATACTCAGGGGTTACTCAGGATCTCCATTCAGGAATCATACCTGGCAGTCTCAGAGAACCATATGGTATGCCAGGGATCAAACTTGGGTTAACAGAGTGCAAGGCAAACACCCTGCTTGCTGTACTATTGCTCTAGCACCAATTTTTACAGTTTTTGAAAGTTGCATTAATTGGGGCCCAGAATAATAGTACAGCAGGTAGGGCTCTTGCCTTGCACACGGTTAACTGGGTTTGAATTCCCTATCTCCTATGACCTCCGGCACAGAATTAGGAGTAAGCCATGAACATCTCTGAGTTTGATGCCAAATCTCCCCACACAAAAATTTACATAATTTTTATTAGTGTTTGACATAGTACAAGCTTGTAGTTTTCTAGTACTCTTATCTATTATATTAAGGAATCTATTATAAGATCTTTTTTAAATTAAGTTTACCTAGGTAAGAATATGTTAACTAATTCTATCTATATATACTACTAAAGTAAAGATTGCTACTAAGTTAAGCTTCTCCTTTTATTTTTATTGTATGTCAGTGAAGCAATTGACTTTTGAACTCACAGAAGAAAAAAATTAAGTCTTGTGCATTGCTAAGCAAATCTTTGTTGTATAGGTTTAAATATAAACCATACAAACACATATGTACACATAGAGTATGTATATAAAATATGGATAAATAGAGTAAAGTCTGCATCTCATGATATTAAAGAACTTATATATAAGCTCATATATAATATTTATATGGTATATTGCATGTACTTTATGTTTATATAATAATTTCATGAAATTTTCTGTACATTTTTGTTTAAAAAATAAGTAAAATTTTTGGGGCCAGAGCAATGGTACAAGATGGATGGCTGTTTGATCCCCCAATGTCCCATATGGTCCCCCAAGCCAGGAGTGATTTCTAAGTGCATAGTCAGTAGTAACCCCTGAGTGTCACTGGGTGTGGCCAGAAAAAAAACTTAAAATTTTACTGTGACCTAGAATTTTGATAATAAACATAGGTTATATGTGTTCATATTTTATTGTATATAAAATCATTTAGTAGACAATATAGATTAGTTCTCAACTGTATCCAACAAAATAAAGTTATTTTCAGCATATTTAGAAAACCAAATTTTTGAGGGTAAAAATTGTTAGTAAATATATTAGAATTATTTTCTAGAAAGTATAAAATCAAGATGTTCCTGTGTTTGAATACCCTTTATAAAACATAGTTCTGTTTAGTTTTTCCAGAATATCTATGTTATGTATATATAAAGATAATGAAAATCCTCTGTATGCCACATAGTTTTCTTCAACCTGCAAAAAATAAGATATGATCTACAATCTTTTTATAATTGTATTATCAGTATTCTGAACCTACTGTGATCACATGACCATGAATTCTTCATCTATTTGACCTTTCCAAAAGTTTGAGAGAGAATTTAAAAGTGACTAACAGAGGGGCCCGGAGAGATAGCACAGCGGTGTTTGCCTTGCAAGCAGCTGATCCAGGTTCAAAGGTGGTTGGTTCGAATCCCCATGTCCCATATGGTCCCCCGTGCCTGCCAGGAGCTATTTCTGAGCAGACAGCCAGGAGTAACCCCTGAGCACCACCGGGTGTGGCCCAAAAACCAAAAAAAAAAAAAAAGAAAAGAAAAAAAGTGACTAACAGACTTTGAATTCTAAAACTGTTATATGCAAACCTAAATATAAATAATTTACATTCATTGTATTTTATATTTCAGAAAAATAAGCATTTCATATATTTCTCAAGTGATTTTTATAACCAAAAACCTAATTTTCTATATTTATAATAGAAAAGAAAAAATCATCTTCAGATTAAATAAATATTTTATAAACTACATAGAGCATAAAGATAATAAAGTCAGCAACTTGACATTAAGTAGAATGACTTAAAAACTGAAAGCACAGTGAGGATCTGAAAGGAAGTCATAAAGTGAGACAAAAATAATCCATGTTATTACAAATTATAGTTATCATTTATTTAATTAAACTTTTTTCTTCTCATAACTTATCATAACCCAGTAAACTCTAATGTAAACTCTTCTTGGTTAAAAATAGATCAAACTAGGCCAGAACAATATTTGAAAGGTAGGATTCTTGTCTTGCACAGGATCTAGCAAGGTCAATCCCAGGCATCCCTATGGTCCCTCAAGCCTTCCAGGAGTGATTCCTAAGTGCAAAGCCAGAGTTAATCTTGTGAACTACTGACTGTGCTCCCAAAACAAAACAAAACAAAACAAAAATAGAGAAAATTATCATCCAATTTAAAATAAAATTTAAAATTTCTTGAGGAACTGATCACTGATAAATGTAACAAACAAGAAAAACATTCAAAGTAAAAAAGTTAAAAATGTCATATTTGGGGTAAATAGAAATAAAACTGTTCCTACTTAAATGATGAAATGGGAACAGTTTATTCTGTATATATCATTTAAATAAATTATTTTGAATTTTATATACACAATATCATTCTATTTTTTCAAATTTGGCTTTCTCATTTGTCTTTAAAAGAATATAAATGATTATATAGTAACATTTAATTTTCTTTTTCCAACAGAGGGAAGATGGGGCAGAATGGGCAAGAACCTATAAAGCAGCCAGGAATTGGAGTAGGACTGACTGACACTGAAGGTAAATTAAAATTGACAGTGCTAGATTTGGGTTTATTACATACTACACTATAGTTGTCCAATATATTTTTCTCTCAGCTTTAATGTAAATTTCTATATACTAGTGACAAAATTATTAGGAAATAGTCGTTAACTCTGTTATCTATTAAATTATCCAATTTGATTTTAACAAAAATTTATTTTGCAAAAAGTTAAGGGTAGTGAATGATAAGAATGATATAAATAAGATTTGGAATGTTATTTTTAGGAAAACAAAACTCTCATTCTAAAGAAAATTTGTTAAAAATGTTCTTCGAATATAAGGGCTAGAGCTATAGAGCAAATAGAGAGCTTGCCTTATGTTTGGCCAATCCAGGATTGATGCCGTATCCCATCTGGTCCCCTGAATACTATCAGGAGTAATTCCTGAGAGCAGAGCCAGGGGTGACCCAAACAAAATAATAAAAATAACATTATGAAAATATAAAATATAGATTTTATATTTCATAAATATAGATAATGATACTTCATTTAGTTTCACAGAATTATTTAAATATGGAATTAGGAAAGAACTAATTGTGATCAATTTTATAGAGATATTAAGATAAATACATTCATCAATTTAATTTACATGTTGATTAGTTACAAATCAACTATTCAAATTCCTTGGACTTCATGTTTTGAAAATTCATATTTGTCAAGAATTGTATCCAATTGAAAGTGGATTAGAGAGATAGTACTGTGGTAAGGCAATTGCCTTGCATATGACCAAGCCTAATTCAATCTCTGGCATAGCATCATTTATGTTCCCCCAAGTCCATCTAGAGTTATTACTGAAGACAAAGCCAGAGCACTGCTGAGTGTGGTCCAAAAACAAAACAAGAAAGGGAAATAGATACCACTCTGGATACTAAAATGAAGGAAACTGATGAATGATAATAAAGAATTATTAAAGGACATGAGAAATAGAACTGGAATAGATTACAGAATGGAGCAACTGTCTTGATAGTCTAGTAATGGGCGAAGGCTATAAGCCTGTTTTTAAATGTGAGTATGTAACAGTGAAGAGGTACAGCAGATTCAGAAATATATTTGAGAAAGGCAGGGATGGAAAAAAATATTCTAGTTTCTTTCTTGCTCCCACTCTATATCTGCCAGTGCCTGATCAAAAGCAGATGAATGTTAATGGACAAGGGAATAAGAGGAAGAGTTAGAAAGCAGTTACCCCAAACATATAGTAAAGGAAAGCCTGGAAATGCCGCTGGGGCTTTATACAATCTCATATATATACTGAGGATCATATGACCAATAAAATTAATCAATTTCCTACTTTGCTTCCTTCATTAACAGTTATAAAATCTACATTTTGAGCACTTAAAATTACTTACCTAAACTATATAGTCTTGTCAGTCAACATTGCCTTGCTTGAAAATTTAAAAGTAAAATAAATTTAGCAAAAGAAATTAAAAAGTAAACTTAGTAAAAAATGATGAAAAAGTCCCAAAACTACCATACCCAAACTTAAATCTCTTCCTATACACAGTATAATTTACATTTTGCCATTATACTTTGATTTAAATCTACCCGTTGCTGTACTTACTTCTTCTGTAAAGTAGAACAAATCTCAGCCAGAGCTATAGTTTATTCAGACTGGCATTTCAGCACTTAGCACAAAATCTTTCACATAGAGTCACTCTGAGAAAGTTTTTCAAATGAATGACTAGACACTATAGAAAAGTATTGTAAAACAATATACAGAAAAGTAGTGACCAACAATTTTCACATAACCCTAGAATTCAGGTATACATGAAATAGCTATTCATGTGCAGTTTAAGCTATTAGTGTTCTCCTTTTAATCTTCTTATTTTCTTTTGATTTGGCGCCAAACCCAGTGATGCTCAGGGGTTACTCCTGGCTATGTGCTTAGAAATCGCTTCTGGCTTGGGGGACCATATGGGATACCAGGATGAATCTAGGTTCATCTTGGGTCAGCCGCGTAAAAGCCTACTGCTGCACTACCACACCGACCCCCTCTTCTTTTAATCTTAAAGATGATAAGTAAAATTATTTTAATACATGGGTTAACAGCTCTTAGGGAATAGAAATTGTACATCCTAATGTCTTTTCTTTTCCCACACAAAATAGGTTTCTTTTCCAAGAAACCAGAGACTATTTTACATCTTATTTAAGTTTATAAATCAATATGTTTATGTTTTGTGAACTAATTCTTACAGGTAGTCAATCCCAAATATCTATTGAGCAGAGGGACATGGTTTGATTTTTTAAAATAATATCTTTATTTAAGCACCATGATCAAAAACATGTTTGTAGTTGGGTTTCAATCATAAAATGAAAACCGTAGGGCCAGAGCAATGGCACAGCAGTAGGGTGTTTGCCTGGCAAACAGCTGACACAGGATAGACCACGGTTTGATCCCCTGGTATCCAATATGGTCCCCCAAACCAAGCGATTTCTGAGAGCATAGCCAGGAGTAATCCCTGAGCATCACGAAGTGTGGCCCAAAATAAAAAAAAAAATGAAATACCCCCTTTATCAGTGCAACATTTCCACCACCAATGCCCCCATATATCATCCTGCCCACCTATTTGAGAATAAGAACAAGATAGAACATGTAAAGTAAAGTAAGTCATTTATAATAGTCATATTCCCTTTTGTAGGCAATATTAATATTACATTCAGCTCAGTTCAAATTTTGAGAGGGAACTCAATTACATTCAGCTCAGGTCAAATTTTGAGAGGGAACTTTATAATTTATACTTATACTTGGCATTAATTACTCTACAAAAGCTATGTAACAGGTTCCTAATAATTTAATTTGTGGGTTTCTTTAGAGGGGCAACTTTCAGCAGTGAATAGGGCTTACTCCTGGCTCTACACTCTTGGTATTGCTCAGGGAAGAAATAAGTGCTAGGGATTAAAGTGGGCTTCATGCAAGGCAAACATCCTACCTACTATTGTCATCCTAATCCACTTAAAAAATTAAATTAAGGTTAGCAGTAGGTGGAATGTGAAGAATGACAGCTAAATTAGGAATCTGTCTTAAGTACACACACACATACACACACACAAATTCAATTTAAAGTAAAATATTTTGTTTTGTCTACATAAAAACATGAAATCAAATTTCATTTTTATTTAGGCATACATTATGCCTCCAAAGATTTGTTATACGATGAATATTTTATATTGACTGACCAAGATTTGTCTTTATTTTTTGAATTGTCAGTCACCATGAATATCTAATAAATTGGCAAACAAAAACAAATATAAAGTTCATTCATTTTCATTTAAGGTATAATGTCAGTTTCCTGACTTATTTACCCCTTTTATTATTCATCCTAGCACCATGAACTGTATCTATGTAGGCAACTTTGAATTTTAAATCCTTACAATGTTCTACTCACATTGAGCCTTTTATATTAAACATTTAAGCATTTTGTTATAGGAACACTTTAATTGCTTGAATAAAATAATCTATCCAGAAACTCTTGACCAGAATATTTTAAATATAAATTTTAATAATTATATATAGTTTGTTTCCATAAGATCTTGATTCTTAATTTAGGATTATAGTATACAATATATAAAAAGCAATTTTTATATATTAAAATTCATGCTTAGAATATTGTTGAGATTTTCAATGATAATTAGCTATGCTCTTATTTTATTTGTGGAGCAGATCAATTTTTTTTGTTTGTTTGTTTTTGGTTTTGGGGTCAGATCTAGCACACTCAAGGGTTACTCCTGGCCCTGCTCTCAGAAATTGCTCCTGACAGGCTCAGGGGACCATATGGGGTGCCAGGATTTGAACCACCATCCTTCTACATGCAAGACAAACACCCTACCTCCATACTGTCTCTCCGACCCCGAGCAGATAATTTATTCTGATTTTTAAAAATAATTAAAATAAGAATTTTTTTTTTTGGTTTTTAGGCCACACCCGGTGACACTCAGGGGTTACTCCTGGCTATTTGCTCAGAAGTTGCTCCTGGCAGGCACGGGGGACCATATGGGGAACCGGGGGATCGAACCGTGGTCCGTCCTAGATTAGTGCAGGCACCTTACCTCCAGCGCCACCGCCCGGCCCCAAAATAAGAATTTCTATAAGATATTCTAGGTTTTCTATATATTTTAATTTTAAAATTAGATAGGTTTATTGGATCAAAATTTGATGTGAGTAAAACAAGTTTTGGGGGATTTTTGACATAAAATGTAGTAGAAAACTATAATACTCAGGTGTACTGTACTGTCTTTAACCATAAGAGACTGAACTTCTAAGTTTATCATCAAAAATGCAAGTAAACACTGTTTGGCATATTATTAACATACTTCAGTTGTAGCTATCATTAAATTTATGTGTACATACAGGGAAAAGAACAATCATAGTAGAATGAACAGGGCACTTGCCTTGCAGTTAGCTTCCCTGGCATTTCTTCGTTACAAAGGATTCCTTGAACACTGACAGGTGTGATCCCTGAGCACAAAGCCAGGGAAAGACCCAAATATCATCAAGTGTAGCACAAACACAACTCCCTTCTCAGTTAAAAATAAAAAGTGTATATAATGGAAAGTCATTTGGATCTTATCCAAAAAGGAATATTATGTATTAACGAAGTATTATAAAGTGTTAATCACTTACTTAATCAACTTGATTATTATTCATCAAGATTTATAAATATTCAATAGTTAGGATAGCTAAGAGCAGTTTTTTTGTTTGCTTGTTTTGCTCTTTAGCCACACCAAGCAGTAGTCAGAGCTTATACCTTGCTCTGTGGTCAGGGATAGCTTACAGTGGGATTCTTGTGGGGTGCAAGGCTGACTTATATGCTATAGAATCTCCCCAGAGAAGACCATTTCTCTCAAAGCCTTTGATTAGTGGTTTTCAACCACCAGTCCTTGGACAAGTGTCAGCAGAAAACTTACAAAAAACATTAGTCTGGGCCGGACAGATAGCATGGAGGTAGGGCGTTTGCTTTGCACACAGAAGGATGGTGTTTCGAATCCGGCATCCCACATGGTCCCCCGAGCCTTTCAGGAGCGATTTCTGAGCGTAGAGCCAAGAGTAACCCCTGAGCACTGCCAGGTGTAACCCAAACCCACCCACCCCCAAAATAAACAACCCAACCAACCAACCAACAAACAAACAAACAAAACCACATTAGTTTTCACCACAGTTAAAACAACCTGGCCAGGGACTGGTATGCAGGCAGAAACTATTCCACAGCTATAAAAACGTAAAGAAGACTGATTTATATCATAATAATTAGATATTTAAGTGTCCCAGGTGTATTCACAGATGTTTTTTCCAATATAATTATATTAAAACTCTAATAATTAAGGATTAATATAAGAATCTTACCCATTTTAAATCCCACATTTTTTGAGTTAGTAAATTTATTGAAGTGGTTTTTCTTTAGCTTTTATATTGGATAGTATGTATTATATATAGTAGCTGAATTGACCCACTTACTCTTTGAAACTGGGTTCTCACAAGTTTTAGCAGATGTTAAAATCACAACTTTATATAAGACTAAATTTGCTTGATTGCATGCATTTAAGAAACAAATATCCTAATAAATCACTTATTTTCTTCTGTATCATTAAGAACCTGAGTTTAATACTCAGGCTTATGTTTTAAATGGACCATGACAAATAAGCTTTTGTCTCTATAAAATATGTTAAGTTTAATGGAAATATTTTATAATAATCAACTATGTAAAGCACAGTACCTATCTAAGGAAATAAGGATAGAGAGGTGGGAGAATTTTAAAGAGGAGAGGGTAAAAATTGGTTTATTATATTTCTGGAAGGGGTTTTAAATTTTGTTTTGAAAATTAATGACTATATAAAAGTAATAAAAATCTATTATCACAATGACAATTTCATTTTACCTAGCAACCTCTAACTCAAATATATATATATATTTTAGATGACTTTTTTCATTTAAAATTTAGTCTCTTTTAATATATATATATATATATAAAATCTTTATTTATCACCATATTACAAACATGATTATAGTTGGATTTCAGTCATAAACAGAACACCCTCCTTCCTCTGTGCAACATTCCCACCATCAATGCCCAACCTCCCTCCTTCCCAACCCCTGCCTGTATTCGAGACAGCCATTTTACTTCTCTCACTTATTAAAATAGTCATAATAGTTATTAGTGTAGTTATTTCCCTAAATGCACTCACTACATATATTTTTATAAATATATATTATATTATATCATATTAAATTAAGTTCTATGTATAGTTGGCATAATTTCCTATAGTAACAAAATGTTATGCAATATTTATGAAACCAGTGTTGAGGGTTAGACAGTACAGAGATTAAGGCACTTGTCTTATTTGCATTGATCCCTATATGACCTCATGATGACATGTTTTCCAGAGCATGAATTATTAATTATAAGCAACCATTAAGGAAAGAATTGTAAGTAACATATGAACACTAGAGGTTTATCTGAACAACCTATTTAAAAGATAGAAAAAGGAACAACTGTGGAACAGAAATTATTTCCTGCAGTAAACCAATACAAAAATCAAAGAATTAGATTTATAACCTCTATTGTATTTGTTTTGATAAATACAGAATGAAAAAGAAAACACTTTTTAATGTATTTTTTGTGGGGGCCACAACCGGTGACCCTCAGGGGTTACTCCTGGCTATACACTCAGAAATTGCTCCTGGCCTGCAGGACCATATGGAATGCCAGGGGATCAAACTGCGGTTTGTCCTAGGCTAGCACCAGCAAGGCAGACACCTTACCACTCTGCGCCACTGCTCTTGCTGCTCCACTTTGGTTTTAAGCAAAAAAAATGAAAAGAATGCTGGTTATCTCCTTAAGACTTTGTATGTAGAATATCCTGTGCTATGTGTAAAATACACATTCAATTTCCTTTTTATCTGTTTTATTTAGATATTATTTTTCAATGGGCAGGAGAAATAGAGTACAGTGTGTAGGACATTTTCTTTGTATGTACCCAACCCTGATTCAATCCTAGGCATCCAAGGTGGTCCCCCAAGCACCATCAGAATTGATCCTGTGCACAGATCCTGAACAGAGCCATGCATAGTCCTAAAATAAAACAAACAATATATATATATATATTTCATAAATATGTAAGAGCTGGAAGACCATCACTTGGAAATAAATGTTGTTAGGGCATATAGGAAATCACTCAAAAAAGTTACTGAATGCCAGCACTCGTGATGCACTGTGGAATGTGAACCAGCCCAAGCTTTTAGGAGCATCTGGGGTGGATTTCCCATAGCTTTGTAAAATACCTTCTTTTTCCCAAAGGGTCACAATGTTTAAAGTTCAATTTCCAGCTAATTTAACGATATTTCCAATTAAACAGGCAATGTTGTTTCCTTATCTTCTGTATTATGCTTTCTTCATATATTGCTTTACTTTTATTGCCATAGTATTTTCGAATTCTCTTCAATTCACCAAATCAAATCATCATTCAAAGGATTAATTTTTAAATACAAAATTGCCTTTAGTTTTCAGTTTTTAAAAGTTGATCATCGACTTACACTGTAAACATATCTTCTCCCTTGAAAATGAATCTTGCTTGTTTGTTTGTCTTTGTTGCTTTTTCCATCCTGAAGAAACCAATATTTTCTCTTGAATACCTATTTCCTCTCTTTCTCTCCCCTCTCAACTTTCCAAGTAAGTTTCAATCAATAGAAGTATCTTCATTTGAAATATACAATGTATACAAATTTTGTAGTATGCTACTATAATCATTACAAGACATTTGATAATTTATTATTGATGATCAATGTTATGTAAATAGTTTAACTAAACATTAAAGTCCGATTAGAAAGCAATATGGTTAGTTAACTCTTATTATTTGATTACTCATCCTATACATATTTTGCTTAAACATGAACTAATGTAAAAATTACATTATAAACTATTTACAGTTTATATTTTTATATTTGCATGTTTTAGTAGGCTTCTCCCATCTTTTACCCAATAGTTTTCTCTTTTTTAAATTGTCCTAATGTTGATTAGTATACTTGAGTATATTTCTAATGTGCATGACAGTGGTACTTAGACGTTTAAAACTGAAGAATGTTTTAAAGAAGAATGTTTAAAGAAGGCATTAAGGTGTTTACTTTGGCTGTATCTTATTTAATTGTAAACTTTAGTTGTGTCACTTTAATACAAATCCTAGTTCTGTCCAATATTTACTGAGTGATCTTAACTCACCCAATCTCCTAAACTTTTTTTTCATCTTTTGTAATTGAAAAATGGTAAGGAACAAGACATATTTAGTTCCATATGCCAGGTTCTATCTACTTGATATTTTACTTGTTAAAAACGCACTTAAACTTACCATAGCAGCAAAGTGAAGACACACATCCAATTCTCTTAATCTTATTTTTCTTGCTGCTGATTTAATATACTGTTTGGTTTTGGTGTTTGAAGGGATCCTATATTATGGTTTTGTGTTTATACTCCTACGGTTCCATTCATTTAGACCTGGTACTCTTGTGCATTTTTGTTGTAGTGACATGGGAGACACTAATATTAAAACACTCAAATTACTTGTTATCAATGACACTGCTATTCAGACTATAAAGGTGTTTGACTATTTTTACTTGATTCAGAAGTAAAAGTGAAAAGAGTGCTTACCAAGAAAAAGGATTTAAAATATTTGGCAAATAATAAAAATTTCCAACACAAGAAATTTTTTGTATCATTTAGAGTATTATTAACTACTTTTTCTAAGTGAAAATTATTAATTCCAGAATAAACATATTGAAATTTTGAGATTTTATAGAGAATTTGTTATATTTAAGTATAAAATTAGAATAGAAAAAAATCAGAACTTGTCACACACAATATAAGTGCTTGTTCAACCAAATGGCACTTTTTCTGAAGGAACCAATTTTATAGATAAGAAAATAACATAAACATAAGATAAAATTCAGAAAAAAGATCACACCGCTTTTTTTTATTTTTGATTGCTAGTCTTTAAAAATGTCAACATAGTCTATTATTTGCCTTGAGCTAACTAAGTTGTACAACAATTTCTTAACTTTAATTATTACTTTATTTTAATTTTTAATGTAGCTGAGTTAACATGATTGTACCACCAATGTGCTTAAGAGTTATAATCTCTCGTTTTAAATAAGAATTATTATCTACTCAAGTAATCTTTTATCTTCAAGTATTTTCCTGAGTTCAGCAGATGCAATTCTACACAATTATCACCCAAAGCATATGTTTACTTAGCCTCAAAATAGCATACTGTTGAAATTTTTATAATTTATATTCATTTGGAAACCCAGAAAGTAGTCACTGGGGTTATAAAATACTAAGCAGTACTATCAGAGATATAGTGTACATTTTTATTATTATAAAAAGTATAATTAATAATATATGTAATATCATTATAATGAATATATAGAGATAAATTCATTGTATTTGGTGATATTTATTATTTTAAAATAATCGACACATCTTAAAAATAAACATTATGGACTGGAACAATAGTACAGCAGATGAGTCCCTTGTCTTTCATATGGCCAACTCAGGTTAATACCCAGAATCCCATATGATTTCCCCAAGCCTACCAGGAATGATTTGCAGTACAGAGCAAGAAATAAATCATGAACATTGTTGGTATGCATTTCCCTAAAAAAACTAAAATAAAAACCATTACAGGGAGCAAAGAGATAGAACATGGGATAATGTGCTTGCTTTGCATTTCGCCAACATTTGTTTGATTCTATCTCTGCATATGGTCCTCTGATTACTGCCAGGAGTGACTTCTGATTAAAAAGACAGAAAAAGTCTCTGTGGGGCCAAAGCAATAGCACAGCGAATAAGGCATTTGCCTTGCACAAGGCCAACCCAACATCCCATCTGGTCATTTGAGCCTGCCAAAAGCAATTTCTGAGCTCAGAGACAAAAGTAACCCCTGAGAAGCACCAGGTGTGGCTCCCCTCCAAAAAAAATAAGGAAAACAAAAAATATCTGAGTACCACCAGGTATGGCCTTAAAATCAAATAAATAAATAAAAATAATCATCACAATAATATCACATCTACCAATCACTCTAAAAAACTGGTGTGTTCAATTCTCACAACAACCCCTATATTGGTAGTATAGAGTTATTGTAATATTCCTAATATCTATTGCACTAACTTATACAAAACATCCACTTGATATGTTTAATATGTTTTTGTTTAGAAACACACCCCAGAGTGTCTGAGGGCTATGCTGTCAGCTCAGTACTTTGAGAACTCTGCTTGAGAAACATATGGTGCCAGGGATTAATTAACATAGGTCTCAGACAACCTGAAGTATCTTGCTTCATTTTTTTCTTATTTTTATTTACCTATCTAGCTCTCTTTTTTGGAGTGGGTATTGAAGTTGTTGTCCCCATATATAATTAAATGTTCTTTTGTCTTCTATTTGTTTCCTTCATTATGTGCTCTGCCATATTTGCTAACTCAAGACCAAGACTTGTATTGTGGTGTCTATTGTTATCCCTGGAGTGCTCACTGGATATTTGACACTTCTTTTTGTACTGATGAGGTGCTTCACCTTCTTTTTCTCCTTCATCTCTCAAATCTACAATGAGAGCCTCTAGAGCGATTCTGCCCATTTTCGGCATATTAGACTTTTTTTTGTTGTTGTTGTTTTTTTGTTTTTTGGGTCACACCCGGCAGTGCTCAAGGCTCACTCCTGGCTCCATGCTCAGAAAGTGCTCCTGGCAGGCACGGGGGCATATTAGACTTTTACCACAGTTTACTACCTTTCTCTTCTCCAAACATATCCACATAACTTGAACTATCTAGCCCTGCCTCCCAATTAGAGGGGGGAATAAGGGAGGCACAAGGACCAAGACTACTATTTAGTAAGCTGGATACAAAGGGGAACACATATTCTAGCAGCCTGGGGGAAGGGAGGAGGATACGGGAGATAGGACAAACACAGGGGTATAGGGAGGGCAAAGCGGTGATGGGACCCCCCCCTGATTTTATGTAAATATATACCTATAATATTATTGTCAACAATATGTAAGCCACTATGATCAAAATAAAAATTATATTTATTTAAAAAAATGATTGTGCATTTGATTTGTGGTCACACCTAATTGTGATCAGTCTTTGTCCTGGCTCTGTGCTCGGGGATCTGACCTGGAAGTGCTCAGGGTAACATGTGGTGTCAAAAAGGAAATTGGGTTGGTTGCTTACAAGGCAAATGCCTAATGCCTGTACCATATATCTAGTCCCAGATAACTATTTCTTGAATTAAAAATTATTACTTATAGAGAGATCAAAAGATTAATTATACCTACTAGTATAACTAGAAAATGAATATTTACACAAAATTATTAAAATTTAAATCTTAGGAGTCTTTGCATAAGCCTACTAAGGAAGTTTAGGTACTGTTTCTGGCTTTCAAGCAACATGATTGAAACATGTTTGTGCATGAGGGTTCATATGTCACATTATATTTACAAGGTATGTATGCAGGATGCAAAAGTAGCATTGATTGCCTCCTATTCCAACTCCAATCATTCAAAAAGTTAAGGTATTTAAGGTAAAGTATTTACCAACTGAAAACTGAACTCAGAGAAATATTAGTACTTCAATTATTTTTAAAAAGCTATGTTTTTTTCTATTTAAAAGTGAAGTAACTTTGTATTCTTTTCTTTCAAAAACCTAGTTTTATCTACAGAAAATGAGTGATAGTGAGTCTTAATCAGAAAAAAAATAGTGCATTGTAGTTGACAAACATGTTCTTGACCAAGTGGAATGAGATTTATCATAGAAATGAATGTACATTTAATCTTTAGGCACTCTGCTTTAGGCTGGACAAGGCAAAACTGCCTGGCAGAAGAAACCTTTTTCTATAGTACTTGAAATAAAATCAATACATAATCTGGCTGGAAGAAAGATGACAATGGTTCTACTGAGAGAAAATTCACATTCTGAGAGAACATAGTGACAATATTGGTGACATTGGGGATGCTTCTGTGTGATTGTGTTTGTTTGATTGCTTTCTTTAGAGCCAGAATCAAGGAATTTTAGGTAATGTTCCTAGCTCTATTTTTATGAGTGAAAGATGTTTGTACTGCAGGGTCCATATGTTACATTTTATTTGATCCAAGATATGCATGCAAGATGCAAAAGTAGCATTGATTCTTTCCTATGTCATTTTCCCAGCACCCTATTATGTTTGTAGCAGGGTTCTGTGACAGAGGAAAACAGGACTTGAAGTGTTATCGTGGTTCAAATAACTTAGAAATTCACAGATACAACTACAAGAAATGTCAGCTTAATGCCATAGAAATGGCATTGGAGGTAATAGACAGATTTTAAGAAATGAAAATTAAATTATTTATGGGAACATATTTGGAGTGAGGATCATAAAAGAGCACATCCAAGTCAGGAGACCAGTTAAGAGGCAAACCAGCAAATGGATTGGAGTACTTTGAAATTGATGAAGATGCAGAGCTTTGAACATTAACATACTTGTAATGATATTATCTGATAAAATAAGCAAGTTAAACATTAAAATATTCAATAAATTTTTAAAATGTTAAAGCTGGAATACAGATGCAACCCTAGAAGATAATGGGATAGAGAATTTTGAGAGCATTCAGTGAAGTCAAATGGAGCTACCTGAGTTCTAAAAATGATTCAGACTCAAATGGCTGAACTCAAATGCCAGAAGCAAAATAAAATAGCTATAGGCACTAGCATCAAAGAGATGAACTGATGCCATTATGTATAAATGATCAGTAAACATAGTGATAATTTAAAAGAGAAAACCCTTTTAAAAGTGCTAACAGTGAGTAAAAAAGTAATGAGAATTCCAGAAAAGCAAATCTATGCTCCTCAAAATCTAGTATGCACTTCAGATTACATTTTAAAGGTGAATGAAAAAAGTAAAGTGGCATGTGAATGAAATAGAACATTTAAAATTTGCTTTCTAAATTTTATCTCTATATATGGTAATAATGATTCAAATATTCAAAGTTGATGAATCATATATTTGTTAGTGTTAGTGCAGGGAACTCTTAATGAAGAAGAAAAATCACTGGAAAACAAGTGTAGACCTGTTATGATTCACTAAATAAAAACTTTTAGCTATACATTGAAGACAAAAGTAAGAAGTAAGTTAAGGCTGAGGAATCCATAAATTGGTCTGGAGCACAGAGTCTTGTACAGGAGCTCCAAGTTCAATGCCCGACATGCTCCATATGGTCCCTTGAGTAGTTTTCAAAGAATACTCACTACATATACTTCAACATATCCCATAAAAAATTACGACAAAGATGTCAGAGAGATAGCTTAGTGGGTAGGGCATTTGATTTGAACACTGCTGACCAGGATTCAATTTCTGGCATTCTCATATGGTCCCCTGTGCCTGCTAGGAGTAATTTCTGAGTGCAAAGTTAGGAGTAATACCCAAGTTCACCCAGTTGTGGCTAAAAAAAATGTGACTGAATATAAGCACTTATCTGTGTTTGATTCGAAATAAATACCTGTTATTATATATAGTAATCAAGTCATTACCAAAGGTTGCTCTTGAACACAGAACCAGAGGAAGCCACGGAGCTCTGCTGGGTGTAACCAACAACAATAAAATAATTAATTTAATTTTTGTTTGCTTTGAGGTCACATCCAATGGTGTCAGGTCTTACTACTAGGTCCATGCTTAAGGATTACTCCTAATTCTGCTCAGGGGTCAGAGATGGTATCAGAGAATAAACTCAAGAGAATCACATGCCAGGCAAGCTTCTTACCCACTGTACTCCCTTTTTTTTGTTTTGTTTTGTTTTTGCTTTTGTTTTTGGATCACACCCAGCAGTGCTTAGGGGCTATTCCTGGCTCCATGCTCAGAAATTGCTCCTGGCAAGCATGGGGGACCATATGGGACGCTGGGATTCTAACCGATGATCTTCTGCATGAAAGGCAAACGCCTTACCTCCATGCTATATTTCCAAAACCCCCCCTCCTTTTTTTTTGCACTGTACTCACTTTTATCCCCTTTGTAATATTTAAATTTTCTATATTCACGATATTATGAAAAGATAATTCACAGTTACCATTAAGTGTAAAATTGGTTTCAGTCTTAAATGTTGTAGGGACAGAATTATAGTACAGTGGGTATTATTTGCCTTTAATAAGGTTCACCTAGGTTCAATATCCAGCAACATGTATGGTCCCCAAGCCTTACCAGGAATGATCGTTGAGCACAGTGCCAGGAATAAAACCTGAGCACAGAAAAGTATCATCTCTGAAACAAAACAAAAAGTTAACATTCTATAGTTGGAAAGGCTGAAGAGTGTGTGTGTGTGTGTGTGTGTGTGTGTGTGTGTGTGTGTGTGTGTGTGTGTGTGTGTGTGTTTATTCTGGATTACTTTAAGGCATTTTTTTTGGTGTGGGTCTGATAGATAGTACAGTGGGTAAGGCATTTGCTTTGTATGAGGCAGACTGAGGTTTGATTCTCAGTATTATATTTTGTCTCTGAACAACTCTAGGAGTGATCTCTGAATGTAGAGTCAGAAGCAATCTCTGAATACTTGTCGGTGTGGCCTAAAGACAAATAAGGAAAAGGGAGGGG
>PVKC010021798.1:0-17999 GCA_004027635.1 Crocidura indochinensis
AAAAAAAACAACAGATGTCTTTGATCATCAAATAATCTATGGAAGCATTCCAAGGTACTCTGAGCTCTTCTCATTTTTAACTTAAAACAAAAACAAACAAGCAACCTATTTAGGGGCCAGAGCTACAGTACAGTGGGTAGAGCATTTACTTTGCATGCTGTGAACTGAGGTTCAGTCTTCAACAACCAATAGAGGGCCTGAGCCCTCCAGGAGTGATTTCTGAGACCAGAGCCAGAAGTAAGTAAGCCCTGAGCACTAGGCTACTAGTATGGCCCCAGAAACAACGGAAAATAAATCATGATAGCCTATTTAATTTGTTCCTAATATGGTAAACATTTTGCCATATTAAAATTTTTTTCATAATTCTAAATGTCTAGATGCAAAATTAATGAAGAATCTGATTTCACAATATTTTAAAGACCCTCTTTTTTCTTCCTTAATTCAAATCAACTATTCACCACATACCTACAATGAGCAAAATACTGTGCATATTTCTACTGTAGTAGAAAGATAAAGCAACTCACAGTTTATCTCAGATGTTACTGGGAATTGTTCTATTAAAATAACTTTTGAAATGTTTATTGTAGAGCTTTATAAGTGAAAATCTTAAAGCTCTACATTTTTGCATGTTATCAATATTTTAGCAGTTTTGATTCACCTGATAGATTCTAGGAGAATACAGAAAAGGTTTCATAGGTAATTTTATGATGTAAAACAAAGTAATTTCATGATATAACTTAAGAATGAAATGAAAATAATCAATGGTACAGTGACATGAGTAAATGATACTACAATTTTTCTTTCTTTCTTTTTTTTTCTTTTTTGTTTTTGGGCCACACCCGGCTGTGCTCAGGGGTTACTCCTGGCTATCTGCTCAGAAATAGCTCCTGGCAGGCATGGGGATCCATATGGGACACCGGGATTGGAACCAACCATTTTAGGTCCTGGATTGGCTGCTTGCAAGGCAAACACCGCTGAGCTATCTCTCTGGGCCTGATACTACAATTTTCAATGCTATAGGAGACCAAAGAAAATCAGGGCAAGGAATTAATAGTCATTTTTGGTATATGGGTATTCTGAATTAGAATTGCTGATTCTTGCTACACCATTATTTGTTTAGGGATTTTTTTTTTTTAAATAAAGGCCACATTTAGCCTTGTTAATTAATGTTTACATTTTTAGTTTCTTCAGTGGTGGTCTCTGTTTACATCTATATGGACTGATTTTTTAATGAAAACTTCACTTTGGAAATTAATATGGTCATCTCACTGTTCTGGTGGATTAAATTTCCAGTGTTTGTTGCCAAATGAGTATGATCCAAAATTTAGATCTAGTTTTATTTATATAATATTTAGTGAATTTACCTGCAAATCCTAATTATTTATAAAAGTCCTTAAAGAAGTTTGACTTAACATAAGTTTATTAACTGATCTCCTCCAAGTTCACCATGCCCCTTTGTGTAGAAACTCTTTTTCCATCATCAGCACTGTGCCATCTACAAGAGGGAAATATATATATTAATTCCCAAATATACTGAAAACATTGCTTATCACCATCAAAAGTATACTCCAGCCATACGTGCTTCTCCCTTTCTTGCAAAAACTCTTTTCATGAGCAGGTGCTAAATTTTCTCTGTTTGTTTCTGTTTGGGTTTCTAACAATTGTGTTAGATCATTATCAGTTGTGCTAGTTCCATCTGTTAGATTCTAATTCAGCTATTAGACCTTTAGTACCTTTCTGTCAACCCATTGTTTTAATATTTTGTCCACATCTATGTTCACTTCTGCATTATAGCATGATGTATAAAATTTAAAAATCTAGCAAGAGAGAATAGTGTAGAGCAGGTATCTGAAGTGATGTTTCAATATGAAGGATATTAACAAGTGAAATATTATTTTGTAGCAAACTGACAAAAAGCCAAAAGAGATCTTTAATGTCTATTTAGGATGTTGCAGTTGTAGGGAAGAAATGGGCTATCAAACTAAGAAACTTGGGGATTGGAAAGCTAGAACAAATGATTATATTGCCTGTAAGGCATGCACAGGTTCCTTGGTCAATACCTGGCACTGCATTGACCCCTCTAGATCCCTAAATGTCATACTAGTGAACTCCACTGGGGAGGTTTCCACATGAAACAGAACAGTTAAGGAATTTAGAGCGACATCTTGAAAGAATGATGAAGACTGAGGGAGGATGGTGATGTGCTTTCTGATTTTACTAGAGGGTCTCTGTGAGCTGGCAATATGGGTGTCTCAGCAGGGCCACCAGCCAGCTGGTGTGTAGCCTCTTTGGGTAAGGCTGACTCTGCAAATGTGGGGACACAGGCCAACTGGATTCAAACACTTCTACAGGGAACTGTTGCTTTTGTATCCCCACTTAGTCTCTCATAAGCATCCAACAGCAGAGGAGCCAGCAGTTGGCAGAGCTGAAATGTGACATGCAAAATGCCAACCCAGCAAGCAAGAACAGAGCATAGAATAGTGAATTTGAGACTGATAGCAAAGGTTTATTAACTATTAAGGGGGATAAATAAATATTTTTCTCATTAGACTATCATCTCTTTTTCACAGGATGTTATATATCTGTCATCACCCCATCATCAGTTGTCTAACTTTGATAATTTTTCATAACTCAAGTGATAGCAAACCTAAATCTAACTTGATGTAGTGATACAGATTTATGGACCTGACTAGGCATCAAGTCACAACTACTGGACAAGGTTAATAATGTATACTGTTTAACCCAATTTATTTTTCAAAATCGGGGTTGGGGAAGTGAAGATCTGAGTTTACACAGTAAATTTGACTCCGAGGATTCTGGTAAGGACTCCTGAATCTCAAAGACCTTGCATCCAAGATGTTTTGTGCGGGTGTACAACAACAATTCAGTGAAATGAAAAGAGATTGTTGACTAACTTGCTATTATCAGGTTGCTTTTAAACTGGTAATTGGGTAATGGGAAACTATTTTTATACATGAGATTTCTAAAGAGGTGATCACAAATCTATGAGCTTTTTGTAGTAGTTTCTTAGTATATGGAAATATCACGGTATATTGGAACCCTGGAATTAGAAACTACAAGTTCTTGTGTTAGAACCTTGGAGAAAAAAATGAAGATATTTTGAATTTCCAGTAGCTATGACTTCTACAGCAGCTCATGGCTCTAATTTTTACATTGGCTTAGAGTAAAGTGTGATCAATAGGGTGAAGAGGTGTGTATTTCACTTCACTTAAGGAAGTCAAGAAATATCACTAAAATTGTAAATATATCTACAGAGGAATAATTCGGGGTTTCTTTGGTCTGTTCTTTTTTGGGAAGGGTTTGGGTCATATCCAGTGCTCAGGACTAAAATCCTGATTCTGTATTCAGCATCCACTCCTGCCAGTGCCATGCTGATGATAGAACTGGAGATGACCATATTCAGGGCAAAGCCTTAACTTCTGTGGGTATCTAGTCCACACTTCATTGATTGATTGATAACTTTGGGGCCACACTCAGAGATGCTCAGGGGTTACTTCTGGCATTGTATTCAGTAATAATTCCTGCAGTGCTTGGTGAACTGTATGGGGTGTTGGGTATCAAGCCTAAGTCTGTCCCATGCAAGGCAATGTTTTTACTATCTCTCTGGTTCCTCTAGATTGCAATTTAAATCTAGAAATATGAGATAGGGCTCTATCCTTCCTTTGAGGAGGTTCAGATGGTAATGTTTAGCCAGATTTATTTGTGTTAGCATTGTATATTGCTCTCGGTTAATTTTCTAAATCGTATGCACTTTAAGTTTTTTTTGTTCTAAAGGCAAGGGCATCTTTGGTGAATTGAATATGAATATATATGAATTCAAAATTTAGAAATATTTAATACAATTATACTTAAATTCCTTTGAAAATTCCTTTGAATGCTACTCTGAGAATGAAACATTTTAAATATTTTGTAACATTCCCATAGACTTTCTTTCGGTTGGACAGGGACTGTATTCAAAATCAAGTCCTTTCATACACACTCATACCATATTTTTCGCTCTATAAGACAACCTGACTATAAGACAAGCATAGTTTTTAGATGCTGTCCTCCCTGCACTCAGGCTTCAGCTCTAGGAGGCATTGGCTCTGTAAGATGCACTCTTGGGGGTGGGAGTGAATTTTAGGTATGAATAATAAGGTATATGTGTGTGCATATATATAAATATGTAAATAAATATACATATACATATAGTAGGCACTTTTTCAATGAGCTACATTCTTGGAAATATACTTAGGGAGGGAATGGCAAAGGTTTACAATTTGAATTTACCAGGAGGATATATATTTCAAACTATTCCTGATAATGTTTCTAAAGAGTTCTTTTTTTATCTTCAGTGTGTCTAGTTTTATGGGTTCTTCTGACATGGTTAGTTAACTCTTCCAGGCATGGGTTGTTAAATATAAAGAGGTAGAAGTTCTTACCTGAAAATACTTAAAATTGCTAATTGAGATTTAGATAGAAAAAAGAAGGAAGATTTAGTGATAATAATTTAAAAACAGTAAAAGAGAGGCCCATGGATATGACTCAGAAGGCTGGAGTACAGGATTTACATACAAGACGACTGGTTTTGATCCTGTTCCCCTTTTGCTCCTCCCTCACCCAGATAGATATACATTAAAAAGTAAATGAATAAAAATATGAAAAGTAAGTCGGAAATGTAAAAGAACTTACATATTCCTTACTAGTGCCAGATATCATGACAAACATTGGTTACTTTAGGACTAGAGTCCTATTGTGGATTGTGCTAAGATCCTATCATAACCTATCCTATTGTTTTAAAATCAAGATGGTTTTTTAGAACAAATAGATTTTTTTCTTCTGTCCTATAGCCGAAACACTATTGATTTGGTTATAAGAAAAGACCAGGGTAAGCATTCATGTAAATAATACGAGGAATAGTGACTCATTTTCTGTCCCTGTGTTTTCCTGTAACTATCTGCAAGAAAAAAACAGCAATTGTTACATGAAGAGGAATCCAAAGTTGTCACTACCCAGCTACAACCAGCTTATATCTTCAAAGTGAAATAAAAAGCCTGCAGACAGATGTTGCATTTCCTGTTCTGCTTTCTTTGCTGACCTGACAGTATTTCTTGGCAAGTGACACCTGTCGAGGAAGTATTTTGTCTCTTATCAATGAATTGGGGACTCTTAAATCTGTACTTTGACATGGGTCTACCCATGTTTCTGACATTGTGCATTCTCTGCTATCACCACCACCATCTGGGCTGCTGCTATCATATGTTATTATAGACTGAATGGCTCAAAATAAAAAACAGGCATTTATTTCTTATGGTTCTGGAGGTTGGAAGTATGGTATCAGCATGATTAGGTTCCTATCAAGTGCATCCTGGTTTAACAAGGACTGTTTCTTGGTGTGTCTTTGCATAGTGGAAAGAGCTAGTTCACTCTCTGGTTCCTTTTATTAGAGCACTATTTCTAGGCATGAGACTGTTAAGTACTATTCCCCCTTTCTTTTACAGATATGGATACAGAGTTAAAGAAATTAAGCCATTTTCTCTATTTTCCATCGGGAAGTATAATTGAAATTTAAATAGGTTACTTGTACTGTAGTCTCTTATTTAACTGTGACATTATTTGCTTTACTTATTAAACTGATCATTGTAGACACAAACTGTGTTTTCATTAATAGCATTTGTGAATCAGTTACATTTGTGATAATCTATCTTTTTAAAAAAATTATCAAGATTATCTGCATAAAATATACTTGGTCAAGTGAATGGTTGAATAAGAGCAAAGGTGTGAATAGTATAAACATATTTATCCCATAAGCCATAAGGGACTCATTTTTCTTAAAAGAAAAGTGCTGAGCCACCTGATTACAAAAGTTTATTGTTTTAATTATTCCTTGGCAGTTCTGATGTCAATCAACAGATCCTCAGTTGCATACCAGTGAGTGCTCTTAAAGGTGCTCATTCACTTGTCTGATGAAGGCATATTTTGTGGAGGAGTGAGGAATTAGAAATTGGTAAATTCTCCTAATGATTTTTTTCAGTAATTAATATTTTCCATGGGTTTTTTTGGTTTTTTTTTTGGGGGTCACACCCAGCAGCACTCAGGGGTCACTCCTGACTCTAAGCTCAGAAATCACTCCTGGCAGGCTCAGGGGATCATATGGTATGCCGGATTTGAACTACCGTCCTTCTGCATGCAAAGCAAATGCCCTACCTCGATGCTATCTCTCAGGCTCCTGGGATAGATATTAATTCACTGTCACAGATAAGGGAATCAAGGAATATGGACTATGAAGATCATTTCAAGGTGCTTATCCCATCCTTTGATTAGTTCAAAGATTCAATGAGCGATATAAAATACTACTCCCGTATTTTAGTGAAGAAAGTGACCTACCAGGAATAATAGGAAAGAAATCCAGCTTCAGTCATTAGCTGTTGATTTTGGGCTGTGAACACAGAAGACCAGTCTGCTTTGTGCAACTTCCTAATAGCAATGAAATAAACAGGAACAACATGGTATGCAGCAAAGAGATCTGGAGTTTATTTTATTTTCCTTCAGTTTACTTTTCCTTTATTCTGTAGGACATGCATAATTTTCTTGGCTCAGTATATGATTACATACCTGCTTTCAGATGAATGCTTTTAAGTGCAATGACTAATGGGCCGAATTGGGTGTAGTCGCACAGAAGCTGGTTTTCAGTATCATTTACCAAAACTGCTAATAAACTGCTGGTTGTAGCAAATAGTGTGGAGCATCTGATCAGTATCTGCTGAAGTTTTCCACAATAGTGTGGTGGCAAGTGCTGAGTTCTCAGGGCTTTTGAAGGCTATCCTGCTCTGGGGAGTTTTCCTCTACTCTCTAGGTAGTAGAGGCAGGTCAGAGTTATCTGTTTTAAAAGCACTAACAGGAAGCCCTTCCCTGCCTGTTTCCTGTAAGTAATGTTGTCTCTCAGCAGGCTGCATTCCCTGTACATAATTATGCCATTTACATGGTTTTCCCCTTAGTTCTCTGGTTATCAGCCAGAGTGTGTAGAAGATGTAATTTTATCCATAAGTACATTTTCCATTCCTTTAAAACTTAGTTGAAGTTGTTGCTCATTTGGGAACTCCTCTCTGTCTGATTCATACCTTATTCCTATCTCTTGCCTCTTTCAAAAGACTTTTTCTTTGGTCTGTCTTTGCCTTCTTTAAGACACAACTTCTAAATCATCTGGTCAACTCTTTGTTTTTAGGGTGTTCAGTTGTTCTTTTGTTTGGTATCTTGGCACTATCTGTTTTATTTCTAGGAACAGAAAGCTTCCCTTAGTAATTCAATTTATTTATTTAGCTTTATTTCTTGTTTTGTTTTGTTTTGTTTTTTTTTTGGCCACACCCAGCAGTGCTCAGGAGTTATTTCTGGCTCCATGCTCAGAAATTGCTCCTGGCAAGCACAGGGGACCATATGGGATGCCGGGAATCGAACTGATGACCTTCTGCATGAAAGGCAAACACCTTACCTCCATGCTATCTCTCCGGCCCCTTTACTTCTATTTTTTAATTGAATCACCATGAGATACAGTTGCAAAGTTCTTCATGATTGTACTTTATCCCTATAGTCTTCAAGCACCATTCTCTTCACCAGTTTATATTTTCAACCAAAATTATCTCCAATTTCCCTCCTATTTCTCCTTTCCCTAGTCCTTTCAGGTACTGTGGTTTTTAATACCATTACTGAAAATCTCTCATGCATTTACTTTCTTTTAGCACCCAGTTTTATCTCAGAGTGATTATTTCATAGTAGTTTCTTCTCTGACATAAATGTTTCCACCTCCATTGTGAAAAGCATCACATTCATTTCTATTGCCTTCAGATATTCCTCTCTTACTATGTTTTTTTTAATATGCCTTGAATGAATGCAAATCATTCTATGTCCCTCTCCTTCTGACTTGCTTCATTCAGCATGACACTTTCCCTGTCTATCCATATATCTGCAAATTTCATGATCTCACTCTTCTTATAATGGCTGCATAATATTTTATTTTGTAGATATACCATAGGTTATTTAACTATTTATCTGCTCTTGGGCACTTGGTTGTTTCTAGATTCTGGCTATTATGAATAGTGCTGCAATGAGTATAGGAGTGAAGATGCCTTGTAAGTGTTATAGTTTTGGGCCCCAGACTATATTTTCTGGAGTGGTATTGTTGAACTATATGGAAGTTCAGTTCTTTTCCCCTGCATCGTTGCACCCTATTTTTAAAAATTAATGTCATTTTTATTGTATGACTGCACTCAGCAATGAACAATTTAATAACCATAGTGCTAAAATAAAGCAATTAAAAATAAAAATAGTGACATTTTTAAAAAGTAACATGCTTGTTAAGATGAATATATCATTTAATTATATACTTGCTTCAGCAGCATATATATGTATAGTGAAATAGTACTATGAACATTAGTATGACCCATGTGTGAAGGTGGCATGTGAATTAATAAGGCATGTTCATATATAATATTCTTAACTGCTGACACATCAATAGCATCTTACTTAAAATTAATATTTATTGGAGCCCAGGAGATAGCATGGAGGTAAGGCGTTTGCCTTTCATGCAAAAGGTCATCGATTCGAATCCCGGTGCCCCATATGGTCACCCGTGCCTGCTAGGAGCAATTTCTGAGCATGGAGCCAGGAATAACCCCTGAGCACTGCCGGGTGTGACCCAAAAACCACAAAAAAATTAATATTTATTGTGTAACATATTATGGATAGCACATCCCAACCAATTGTCAAGGCCTTGGGGTGGGTCACTCCTAGAAATACGAAGTATTCAGGTCAGTGTTGGGATGTGGTGCTATTCAGATCCTGCAATGCTAGAAACTACCAGGGCCAGTTGGCAGTGCTTAGAGGGTCTTAAGGGCAATATCCTATGATGCTCAGAGCCTCCAGGGTTAAATTTATGATGCTTAGAAGGCCACGAATTGCTGGGGATCAAAACTGGCACAGTTTTTTGCCAGCCATGTATTTTTATATACTGTGGGCATTTTTCAGAGAGTAAAAAAGTATATGAAGCCCACGTGAACCTCACCACCCAAAAAATAGAATATTAGTTACTACTTTGTTAATCTCATCATGAGAATCTGCACAGGTACGCTTCTGTCTCTGTGTGTGTGTGTGTGTGTGTGTGTGTGTGTGTGTGTGTGTATTTTGCCCTTAGAAAGTATTTTATTTTTTGTTTTATGATTTTGGGTCACACTCCTGCCTTGCACTCAGGAATCATTCTTGATGGACTCAGGGGATCTTATGGGATGCTGGGGATTGAACCTTGGTTGGCCACATGCAAGGCAAGTGTCCTACCTGCTGTGCTATCTCTCTGGCCCTGACAGCTGATATTTTATCCTATAAAAATCTGGTACTGCTTCCATCATTTTGTTATTATTTTGTTTTGTTTTGTGTTACACTTGGTGGTTTTAGGGTTTACTACTGACTCTAAACTCAGGGATAAGTCTTGGTGGGGTGCAGGGACAATATGAGGTGTTGGAATTAAATTCACGTTGGCTGCTTGCAAGGATGATGTCCTTCCCACTGTACTATCCTTCCCACTCCCATCACATTTTCTTTTTTCTAAGGCAAAGGTAAATGCTTTCAATATGGCAGTGATTCTATCTCATTATTTCTACCAACAGATGCCTTTTCTTTTTCTTAGAATACCTTATATGTCAGAACTTGTTTGTGGAGAAAAATATCATGATTCAAAAATTTATGAGGATGAATTCATTTTTTAAAAATTTATATTTATTTTAGGGCCATATCCAGTGATAGTCAGGAGATACTTCTGGTTCTATACTGAGAAATAACTCTTGGTAGTGCTTGGGGAACTATATGTGATACCAGAGGTCAGACCTATGCCAACCACATGTTGACCTGCCCTACCTGATGTACCTACTCTGGTCCCCCAGATGAGTTTATTTTAAATTAGAACTTAGAAGTTATATCCAGTAACTCATGATTCAACTGAGCATGAGAAAATTTAAACAACTTGTTTTGTTTACTTTTGTTTTTTGGGGGGCCACACCTGGTGGAGTTTTGGGGTTACTCCTGATTCTGTGCTCAGAAATTAATTCTAGCTGGTTCAGGGACCATATGTGATGCCAGGGATCAAACCCAACTTGGCTGTCTGCAAGGTAAATGCTTTACGTGCTGTGCTATCACTCTGGCCCATCTGAACAACTTGTTAACTACTGTCATCCTCTACTTCACACAGAATCTTGAGTCTGGAGCTCAAAAGTAATATGTTCCCATAGGGCTTCTGAACTCAGGTTAGCCCCATTTAAGTGAGTTTCACTAGTCATTGATCAAAAAATATGGGAGGCAAGCACTCTGCTAGTTTTGAGAATACAGTGATGACAAATGTTACATGGTATTAACCCATGTGAAATCTATGTTTTGCCAAGGGAGATAACAAAATATCAAGTAAATGAGAATGATTTAAATGTCAATAAGTAGTTTAAAAACAGGTACTGAGATAGAATAACTTTAGATACAATAGTCAAAGACACCCCACAAAGACATGAAGTCTTAGGACTTGCTATTTGAGAAAGAACCAACTGTTGGAAGACTATTGTGGAAAAGGAGTGATATGTGGTACATGCAGGCTTGCCAGTATGAATAAAAGTTTTCATGTCTAGAATTCAAATATCAATTTGACTGTAGCATAATGTGAGAAGATAGAATGCAGAAATGAACTCGAAGGTTGCTTGAATCAGTTTCCACAAACCAGCACTTCTAATTGGCAGAAGGAAGGCCTGCGACTGGATTGCTGATTGCATGTCCAGTTGGTGCCATCTGTGCTGCAGCATTATTCCATCAGGTAGTCAGAAGTATGTTTAAATGACAAACTTATCTTCTCACAATACTATGAAAGGCTTAAAGTTGAAAATTTTGGAGATCTGACTAGTTCTCCTGAGGCTCTCTTTGGAATGTAGATGAAGCCTTCTTTTTTTTTTTTTTAAAAGATGTGTTTGGTACTTTTTATTATTATTATTATTATTATTATTATTTTTATTTTTTTATTTTTTTGGTTTTTGGGTCACACCCGGTGACGCTCAGGGGTTACTCCTGGCTATTCACTCAGAAGTTGCTCCTGGCAGGCACGGGGGACCATAAGGGGAACCGGGGGATCGAACTTTGGTCCATCCTAGGTTAGCGCAGGCACCTTACCTCCAGCGCCACCGCCCGGCCCCAGATGAAGCCTTCTTACCTTGTCCTCACAACTCATTCTTCTGTTAACACATACTTTGTCGTTGTTGTTGTTGTTATTATTATTTTGTATCTGTTTTTTTCTTAAAAATACAACCAGTTGACTTGTGCTAGAGATCTCTCCCAAGTTCCTCACTTGAGCTCAGTCACCTCTTTATTGTCATGTACCTATAGTTGTTCCTGTATATACCCTAAATATGCAGTAGGTCACCCATTCTAGTTTTGTATTAGGACATGCTCTGATGTTTACACAGTGATGAAATACCTACCAGTGCTTTTCTCTGAGCATGTCCTGTTATTGAGTGACACAACTATACCTCTAAATAGTTACATTCTGAAATATCAGGGTTTTAGTATAAAAATTAAGGCATATCCTTGATTTTTAAGTGCCTTTGGGAACAAGAACAAAATCTGTGGTTTTTTTTTTTTAATTATGGTAGTCCTAAATCAGAGACCAATAAAATATCCTATAATCTCTATACATATAGAAGTATGGGAAATGCTGTAGAACTGGCTTATGAAATTTTTATCGTATTGGATGATACTGTTTGTACTTTCTAAACCTTTCCAAGAGTTCTATATCTGTTGTGGTTTTATGAGGCAGATTATAGAACCTGGCTTATATGATTTGAGTAGGATTTATCATGGAATTTTAACTGGTGTCCAGTTTTTGAAAGGGTGTAGAAAAATGTCTAAATTTTCACAAACATTTCCTAAAACTGCCTCCATGGAACCAATTTGAAAAAGGAACAGCTGCTGTCTCCAGCCCCAGAACTACAATGTCTCTAATGGACCCACAAATCTGCTGTCACAACAGACACTAGAACGCCAGAGTTCTGCCCTTGTCTGTGCTGCCAAAATGAAATAGACCTGTGTTTTTTTGTTTGTTTGTTTTTGGTTTTTGGGTCACACCCGGCAGTGCTCAAGGGTTACTCCTGGCTCCATGCTCAGAAATTGCTCCTGGCAGGCACGGGGGACCATATGGGGCACCGGGATTTGAACCGATGACGTTTTGCATGAAAGGCAAACGCCTTACCTCCATGCTATCTCCCGGGCCCCTAGACCTGTGTTTTGTGTGTGTGTGTGTGTGTGTGTATGTATTTTGTCCTCAAATCATAACTCACATTTCTGATAGATCCTGGCCTTCTGGCATCCACTAGCGAAAGAGAAGATTCCTCATAGTTCAAGATCACCCTTTCTCTTAAAACAACACAAACACTAGTAAAACTAAGAATAAGATGTGGGTTGGGGGCCGGGTGGTGGCGCTGGAGGTAAGGTGCCTTCCTTGCCTGCGTTAACCTAGGACGGACCACGGTTCGATCCCCCGGTTCCCCATATGGTCCCCCGTGCCTGCCAGGAGCGACTTCTGAGCGAATAGCCAGGAGTAACCCCTGAGCGTCACTGGGTGTAGTCCAAAAACCAAAAAAAAAAAATAATAATAAGATGTGGGATATTTGCAATTGTCATTTTTGTCCTCTAAGAATGGTCATTTCTGGGCTATTCTCATATTTATTATCTCTCGGTGTTATCCTGGGAAAATTGTAAAGCACAAACTGGTTCTGAGTTTACTGTTACATCTTGAAGTGAGGATAAGTCAGATATAAAGAGTCTAAAGCAGGATATGAAGCAAAGAGCAATCTGGTGTGTGTCCCCCCACTTTTTTTTGGGGGGGGTTTAGTTTTTGTGTCACACCCGGCAATGCTCAGGGGTGACTCCTGGCTCTACACTCAGAAATCGCTCCTGGCAGGCTCAGGGGACCATATGGGATGCCGGGATTCGAACCACCATCCTTCTGCATGCAAGGGAAATGCCCTACCTCCATGCTATCCCCTCCCCTTTTTTTATGAGTTCTCTGAACTCAGAATAGTGAGGTGAAAGATGAAAGAAAGGCTGGTAGATAACAACTACGGACTTGCTTTCTGGAGCCTGGGATTCTTCTGTCTTGAAGATGCTCTTGAACTTGCTTCTCTTGTTCTTCTACTCATAAACCTTCACATTAATATTTAGGATAGTCTTTTCCAGTTTATTCAGAATAGAAGATATTATAAATGTCTTTTTCTAACATAGTGCTTTGTTCTGTGTGGTTGTTTTAGTCTTTTTTGGGAAGGGCTTGTTTGTTTTTGGGCCACACCCAGTGATGATGCTCTGGGGTTATTCCTGGTCCTGCACTCAGAAATCGTCCCTGGAAGGCTCCAGGTACCATACAGGATGCCAGGAATTGAACCGGGTCCATCCTAGGTTAGCCGCATGCAAGGCAAACATCATTCCTGGCCCTGCGCTTATATGGGATGTGGGAATCGAACCCAGGTCTGTCCTGGGTCAGTGACATGCAATGCAAATGCTCTACCACTGTGCTATCACCCTGGCCCCTAATATGGTGTATTTTAAACAAAGAACTGTGTGCTTTATGTCTTTTAGGTGGTCTCTATGAATTACTTTTCTGCTGTAACTGCTCTAACTCCCATCTCTAGGTGGGAGCAACTGGATATATAAAAGCTGTAATGACAGTAGGAGCTATTGCACTAGAAGGAAAGGCACAGTAAAATTTATAGTATATATATGTATATATTCACACATGTTAGCAAATAGAATTACTTGGCATGAATTCAGCTATCACTCATGATAACACTGTCTCTCTGTGTGTATGTATGTATGCTGGAAATATAGCAGTGACATATGTTAGTACTAGTTAAACAGTGACAATTGGTTCTCATGTATAATAAAATGTATGACATAAGGATATTTTGGGGCCGGAGAGATAGCATGGAGGTAAGACGTTTGCCTTTCATGCAGAAGGTCATCAGTTCGAATCCTAGTGTCCCACATGGTCCCCCATGCCTGCCAGGAGCAATTTCTGAGCATGGAGCCAGGAGTAACCCCTGAGCACTGCTGGGTGTGACCCAAAAACCAAAAAAAAAAAAAAAAAAAAAGAGTATTTTGTTTTTATTACTAGAAAGACCTTCTTTTTACAAACAGTATATTAATTTTATTGCCCCATCAACCCCTTCCTTGCAGTGCCTCCCTTATATTCTCTTATTTTGATTCTGTCTGACATTGCCACGTACAATATAAATTTCAGAGGAAGAGGAATGGCTATTTATTGTGATTTTTTTTTACTTTGAGTAGATATGAAAAGCAGTTAAATATAAAATTGGTGGGAGAATTTATGGTGGATTACTTATCATTATTTGGACAAAATGCATACTTATAAGAGTGTTCTAAACACAGTAAATATTTGCCACTTCACTGAATGAATGATATATTAGTGAGTGTATGAACGAAATACAAGAATTAAAAAGTATCTTCTTTTTTCATAATAATATATTTATTTAAGCAACATGATTACAAACATTTTTGTAGTTTTGTTTCAGTGATAGAAAGTAACACCTCCCTTCACCAATACAACATTCCCACCAGCAATCCCTCCCATTTTCCTACCCCCCTGCCTGTTTTTGAGACAGGCATTCTATTTCTCTCACTCATTACCATTTTCATGATAATTGTTAGTGTAGTTATTTCTCTTAACTGCACTCACCACTAAAAGTATCTTGTTTAGTGCCAAATCATGGCTCAAGTTCTGGCTCTGCTCTATAACAGTTGTGCTTCTATTCTCTAAGTCTTCTTATCTCTAGAGTATATGATTTTACCATGCATGCTGATTTTGAGGACCAAATTAGAGAGAAAGTATATTATAAAAGGAGATTATGCTGGTCAACCATTTATCTAAACATTCTATAAACATTTCTCTCCATCATCATTTTATTGTTTCCGTAGAGATTTCCAGTAAGGATGTATACAGCCAAGTTACTGGTAACTTCTTTAGTAAAGAAACCTGTTAAAATTAATTTTTTTTCCTTTGGCCACCCCCAGTGGTCCTGAAGACTCATGCCTGAGAGATTACTCCTTATAGGACTTAGAGGTACCATATGGGTTGCAGATATCAAACCCAAATTGACTGCATGTAAAGTGCTTAACCACTGCACTATCTCTGGTCTTATTAACATTTTGAAAATCCTACACATTGTGTATATGTACGTGTAAAGTTATTCACATGCTATTCCACAAAATAAAATTGGAGTAAGTTTGTTATATCCAAATTTAGATTTACATATTGTTCTAAAGGAAATCTTTTCTTTTTAAGATAATTGAAGTTGCAAGAGAGAATTTATAAAAATTTTGCTTTGTGTGCTGATCCAAGTTCAGTGCTAGATGAGAGTAGAGCTAGCAGAAGGCAGGTGACATGGAGCAGGGAAAACAATTCAAGGAGCCCTGGAGTGGGAAGCCTGTTTCAGTCCCAGAACAATATTTTCTCTTCAGCACTATCATTAAAAAAAAAAAAGCTAATAAACAGTCAAGCAAAAATAAGCCAAAGTACTAATGTTTTACAAAACGCAAACCTTTCAAATTCAGACTGATAGAGCTTTTATAAAATAAAATAAAATAAAAGACAAAGCAAGTAGAAGAAAGACCCAGTATTTAGTCCCTTGAAGGAAAGCCTTGTTTGCTTTTAACTTAGTCATCTGTCTTGAATTACCTCGTGAACTAATGTCTGACATTCTATGACAGTCTCATCCTGTGTGACTATTGTTCTCTCTGTGATTGTGAATGTCTCTGTGATCTAATTCCGCTGTCCTCCAGCTATGTGACCCACCTCAGGTTTGTAGTTCTCTAGGACACCTGACAAGCAGGCTAGCAGGGACAGGATGCAGCTGTTCTTCAAAGGATACACAACTATATCCTCAAATCATCTAAAATGGGTATTGCAAAGGCTCATCTACCCATGTATGATGTTGTCAGTTTGCGGAGAATGCACACAGAAATGGGTCTTTGAGAGTTTAGTGGTTTTATATTTCATCCTTTGCCTTTTGCATTGGACAATACTCTAGCATGTGAGGCAAAGGAAAGCAAAAAGAGACCGTGATTAAGGAGGAAGTGAGGGATTATTAACAGTCATCCCAAATACATCATAGCCCTATTAACCCATGTGATTTCTTCCATGGTATGTTTTGCTTTTTAACCTTTTGAGTGAATTAAAATTCAAGGGTAGAAGCTCTTCTCTGTCCTCTTTCTCTGTCTCTCTCTCTGTCTCCCTCTGTCTCCCTCTGTCTCTCTCTGTCTCTCTCTGTCTCTCTGTCTCTCTCTCTCTCATTCTTCCTTGAAGGGATCGACAATAAAATTAGCTCTCTGGAGGGAGCTCATAGCCCTCGGCATCTGTGTTTCTGAGTGCCTCCCTTGATTAAATGTGATGTTTGTGACTGCCACCTTATATAGGATCTGAATTCTACCCTGTTACCCAAGAAAATTAACAGGTTTTTTTTTTTTTTTGCAAATTGTCTTTAAAATATTTTTTAATTCTCAGTTGTATCCTCTTTTTTTCTTAGTTTGATTGTATAGACTCTAAAACTAATCTTTGTGAGTAGTTTTGATTTGTGAACAGGGCAATTGTGATGATGGCTAATCAATGCTATTTTGAAAAGGAAAATATCTTCAAGTTTTTGATGTAGCCAACCAGAGTGTCCGTATCCCTGTGTTTGCTTATCATTTCACATTCCCAGGGTGTTTCTTTTTGTGTATGTGGCTTATCTTAATGTCTTAATAAAATCATTATTTTAGCTGTCTTTGTTGAGATAACTTTGAAACAGGATTAAGTAGTTGGGGTTGCATATCTATAATGCTCTAATTTTAGCATATCATGAGTTGGCAAAATACTTTTATACTGCTGTTTAAATGACGTTGAAGAAAAAATAGGTGGCTTCTTAATATCACTTCTTGATCTGGCATGTAAAAAGATGTAGATTCCTAAGTTCTGCCAGGATGACTTTATTTTCTTTGAATTGATCAAATTCTGAAAGGGAAGTTCAAGTGGAATGTAAAGCTATACACATGTTTGAGAACATTATTGTACTGTCATTTGCCTTTGAATGTCCTGAAGAGTTGAAATACGTTTATTCATTGAAAGGTTGAAGTTTAGCCCATATCAGATGTCCTCATAGCAGAACTTAATCTTTCACCCAGATCAGCTTTTCTTCCAGAGTTTTAACCTGTATCTTAGTAAGAGCTTTTCCAGCCTCTCTGAACTCAAGCTCCCTGCCTTGACTTCCTGAACTGTGGTGCCTGGAGTTTTCTCCAAAGAGGAACTAGGCTTTGACCTTTGTCAGTGCATGCGAACAGCAGTGCCCATAGAAGCCACCCCAACATTTTATTTTATTTTTTTATTTCCTCTTCTTTTCCTTTTGTCTAGTTTATACCAATGACTTCTTACTCATTACCTGTCAATGTCCCTTCAGAAGTCATGAAAAAAGCCCCTATAATCAAGATTCCTGCCCAACTGAAGCTCTGAGAATTGGTTACATGAGACCTTAGCCCAAGGGACTCAATATTTAATGTGTTCATGATTGGGTTAATGAAACAGGGAGCAGGTGACAAATTTAGTTTATTGCAGCTCCATCCAGGATCATAAGCACTTGAAAGGACTGAAAAGACGTATCAGAGATTCTAATCAAACAGGGTGGCTTAGATGAAAGGTCACATGAAATTTAATGTGAATTGTGTGTAGGTAATTCATATTAAGAAAATAATTTAGACATATTGAATTGTTATCACTTCTTATTGCTTTTGATACCTTCATGGACTAGAGATGGCAATGCAGGCTAGTCTTTTGACTAATTAAAAAAGAGAAATCATCTACTTATATTATTAAATATCATATAACAATTCCTATGGTAGAGATAAAGAATTCTTTCTTTTTTTCCTTTCTTCCTTTCTTTCTT
>PVKC010021799.1:0-17969 GCA_004027635.1 Crocidura indochinensis
GGCCCAAAAACCAAAAAAAAAATCGCATTAGTAAGAAAAAAATTGCATTAAGCATTTGCATACACCGAGCAGTTCTGCAATGCAACTCTGATTTCAAAGCCAAGTTCAGGGAGATTAGTGGAAAAGCAGACATGCATGGGCAATTTTTGAGAGAATTGTCCCCCAGCTTCCCTGAGCTTTCCTGAATGTTTAAGCGCACCATTTGCCTTTTGGGAGCACGTATTTGTGTGAAAAGTTATTCTCTACATTGAACTCCAATAAGTCAAAGTACAGGTCTAGACTTAATGATGATCATCTTCAAGCCATACTGAGGGTCTTAACTGCTTCTTTAAAGTCAAATGTGGTTCAGATTTGTGAGAAGAAGCACTGTCAAGATTCTGGCAGCAAGGAATAGGCAAAAGATATCATGCTCAGAACTGTTCATGATCTTCACTCAATGTTCTATTCATGCTCAGAAGAAATAATTAAAACTGTTAATAATGACGTTTGAGCACTTTATTTTTTTTGTGAAATTCCTTATGCGGCCCTACCTCATCCCAACTTTACCTCCTGTGACCCCAGGTAAATTGAGTTTGAGATCCCTACTCTAGAAGGACTCCACCCATTTTCTGCTTATTTGATTTTTACCCCTTTTATTGCTTTTCTTTTCTTCAAACAGAACCTCATAACTTGAACTATTTAATTCCGCCTCTCAAATAGAAGGGGAAATAGGGGAGGGTACCAGGACTAAACAGATGTATGATTACTAAGTAGTAAGCTAGACACAGAGGAGACCACTTGTCCTAGCAGCCCGGGAGGTGAGGGTGAGGGATATGGGATGCAAGATGGGAACGAGGGTGGAGGGAGGACAAATTTGGTGATGGAAATCCCCCCTGATTCTATGTTAATATGTACCTGAAGTTTTACTGTGAAAGATATGCAAGCCAATGTGGTCAAAATAAAAAAATAGAAAAGCACATTTAAAGTAAAGAGAAGAGGTCAAAGTGAGCAATACATTAAATAGTTGAGATATATTCATATATATGAATATATATATAAATATATATAAAGAAGCCTAAAGCTCTCCTCCCCATTTCTTAAAACTTTTTTTAAAGAAAATGCATCATATAGTTGATGCAGTTGACCATAATACATTTATTACCAGCTAAGTGAAAGCAAAGCTATTGAAAAAACATAATGAATAAAAGAAAGAGAAGAAAAATTTTAAGAAAAGAAAAAAGTATGCACATATATGAAAATTATTATATCTCCATAAAGCCATTAATATAATAACAGAAGGTTTGGTAAGCTCTTTTTGTTAGTGCCCATTCTGTTAAGTTGGTGTGTTCCTATAGGGGTAACAGCATCAAATAAATGAAATTATCCAGAATTTAAAGCACTGTTTCTGATACTGAGACTTTTAGGACTATGAACAGAGCTGCTAGACTCCTGGAAGAAGAAAAATATGAGGGGGAGAGTGCCTGCTCTCTCAGTCCAAAAAGACTTGATAATATTAGCCCCCAAACTGGCATACTTGAAGTTTAGTGAGATTTTTGTCTCCAAAGGAGACTAGCACACCTGGAGGAGGTGATGGGGAGAAAGCATAAGACATGAGTCTTGGAGACTTTCATTACATATACCTAATTTAGCTCCTACCCAAGGGGCAGGATTCTCACCATAATCACACAATATTCTGATATTTATCTTCTGACATTTTTTCCTTCACGAATTCTTATCTTCACAAACTAGCACAGTATAAAGCATTCAGTAAGCATTTGTAAAGTTCTATGAAAAAAAAGCCAAAGCTCTTTCATTACTAACTTGCCATATGAACAATCCACATTATTACAAAAATGTTCATTTCTCAGGATAGTAATATGCTGCTTAAGTAATTAGTAATATGACACAAAATTATGTGACAGAGACACCATGCATCAGCTGACAAGTGGTTCAATTCTTTCTATTGGGTAGGGGAGCAGTGTTCTTGGTACAAATTTGCCCTTCAATAACATTCCCCTCTGGATTTTCAAGAATTTCAAAGATTTTCTTCTTGGATAGCAAGAAGAGATCGATTTTTATGGAATAAATAAATATCTTGACCTTTTTCCTCCCCAATGTCATTGCAGTATTGTGCTTTATAATGCTAATAGTGATAATTTCATACATATGTTGTTCCAGCACAATACCCACCATCAGAGTTTTTATTTTACTCCACCAATTTACATAAAGGGCTCTTTTCTATCCATGCCACTTGCCATCATTCTGTTCTATAGTATAGCTCTTCAGTTTTGTTGTCTTTGACCATTTTTCCTCTATGTATACTGCACATGAGAGAGCAATTCTGTCTCTATCCCTTTCCTTCTGACTGACTTCATTCAACATGATATCCTCTAGTTTCATTCATGTAGAGACAAAGAGCATGATCTCATCTTTGTTTAAAGTTGTAGAATATATCATTGTGTATGTATACTGCATTGTTTTTTTGGTTTGGGGGCCACACCCAGTGACGCTCAGGGGTTACTCCTGGCTATGAGCTCAGAAATAGCTCCTGGCTTGGGAGAGCATATGGGAAGCTGGGAGATCGAACCGCAGACAAACCTAGGATAGCGCGAGCAAACCTTACCCCTTGAGCCACCGCTACAGCCCCATGTATACTGCTTTTGGACTTTTGGGTTAGTGCTAGAGTGAATATTGCTATGTGTATATTCCTTAGAGTAAAATAATTTTTTTTTGAGAAGATAACAAGAAGTAATTGTCCTGGATCTTATGGGAGTTCGAATTTTTTTGTTTGTTTGTTTTTGGATTTTGGGCCACACCCGGTGGCGCTCAGGGGTTACTTCTGGCTATTCGCTCAGAAGTCGCTCCTGGCAGGCATGGGGGACCATACGGGGAACCGGGGGATCAAACCGTGGTCCATCCTAGGTTAGTGCAGGCACCTTATCTCCAGCGCCACTGCCCGGCCCCCAAGTTTGATTGTTTTTTAAGAAATCTTTATACTACTTTCTTTAGAGGTAGAATCAGATGACATTCTCCCCCAATGCAAATAAGGATTCCCTTCTCATCACATACAAACCAATATTTAGTCTCTTCGTTTTTTTTTTTACTATCTTAACTTTTTAAGCCACTTTAAGATGATGTTTTATTATCTGCTTTGAAAAGTAATCATTGATATATATACTGAGCATGTTGTGCCTGAGATCTTACATCCACCAATACTCCCTCTACTCACTGATTTTTTTTAGACTTACCCCTTTTCTTTAGTAACAGATTCTGTACACAGTGGGGAGGGAGGGCAACAGGGAGCACACCAAACTGTGCTCAGGGCTTGCTTTCTGGCTTTGTGTTCAGAGATCATTCCGTATGAAATACTGGTACTTGATCAAGAGTTGGTCATGTACAAAACAAGCAAGCACCTTACATACTATACTCTCATTCCCAGGAAAATATTATTTCATGAAAATTGAACTTTTTTTATTATATACCAGTTGGAAATCAGATCATATTGATAAACTGACATGAATATTATTAAAAAAGTATTAAAAATTTATTTTCCTCTTTTATCTTGTCTGTTTCTAGTCCCAAAGATCTTTGAAAAGTGCCTGGCTCAACATTGGGAAAGAGGTAATATTTATTTTTGGTAGTGCGTTGTAAGCATACTTTTGGATCACAAAGCCCTTTTATGTTCACTTTCAAGCTAATTTATTTTTTCTGAGAGCTGTACAATCCCAGCTTTGTGGAAAGAGAGTCTACCACATTCAGATAGCAATGACTGGTTTAGAAATGGCCTGTCTTTGTGTGAGCTGAAGTCTTGTCTGCATCCTTGATTATGTCTAAATGATGCTTTTGTCCTTGCACAGAAGCACTCTCTCAGGCCACCAGGAAACACTTGATTTGCTTGCCAGCCCCAGGGTTAGGAGGAAGCAGCAAGGCAATCACACAGTCAGGTGAGCTGCCATTGAGCTATAGCTGGGGAAAGAGTGGTTGCTAATGTTGAATAGGTTTGGTGTCTTGCCAGCCTTTATACTAAGGAACTTGCTCAGCACTGCATGGGGAAGTGAGTGGCAGGCAAGAAATGATTGCTCATCTAAGCAGGGACACTTGAGGTAATCTTGACTGGGGACAGTCATGAAGGAACAGTGTCAAAGAACTTATGTCCTGCAGGATTACAGGAACCCTGGCAATCAAGCCAATTTTCCTATGGCAGAGGCCTAGATAATAATTATATATATTTTTTGTAATTTATCTGTTGGTACTCAGGGTCTATTCCTGGCTAGGGGCTGACTGATGAGGGTGCTGCCTCCCACGGTACTTAAGGGATAATGTGGTTTTAAGGATAAAATTTAGGTCTCCTGTATGCACAATGTACATTCTAATACACTGAGTTATTGTTACTCTTTAAATAGTTTTCTTTGTTTAAGGAAAGATGGTTTGGGTTACACCTGACTTGCTGATGGGATCATATGTGTTGCTGAGATTCAAACTGGGATTGGCTTGCTGCATTATGTCTATCTACCATTCCCTCACTAGCTGCATATCTTAAGGGATAGCTCAAGAGTAGAATGGCAGAATCAGGTATTTGGAGGATACTAAGGAGACTGTACAGGAGGAGAGGTGACTTTAACCTTTCAATTCTTTTTTTTTATTTTAACACCTTGATTACATACATAATCGTGTTTGGGTTTCAGTCATGTAAAGAACACCACCCATCACCAGTGCAACATTCCCATCACCATCGTCCCAAATCTCCCTCCTCCCACCCACGCCCAGCCTGTACTCTGGACAGGCTCTCCATTTTCCTCATACATTCTCATTATTAGGACACTTCAAAATGTAGTTATTTCTCTAACTAAACTCATCACTCTTTGTAGTGAGCTTCATGAGGAGAAAGGGAACTTCTAGTTCTTTTCTCTTTTATGTCTGAAAATTATTATTATTGCAAGAATGTCTTTATTTTTCTTAAAACCGATAGATGAGTGATACCATTCTGCGTTTTTCACTCTCTCTGACTTATTTCACTCAGCATGATAGATTCCAAGTACATCCATGTGTAGGAAAATTTCATGACTTCATCTCTTCTGACAGCTGCATAGTATTCCATAGTGTATATGTACCACAGTTTCTTTAGCCATTCGTCTGTAGAAGGGCATCTAGATTGTTTCCAGAGTCTTGCTATGGTAAATAGTGCTGCAATGAATATAGGTGCAAGGAAGGGGTTTTTGTATTGTATTTTTGTGTTCCTAGGGTATATTCCTAGGAGTGGTATATGTGGATCATATGGGAGCTCGATTTTCAGTTTCTGGAGGAATCTCCATATCGTTTTCAATAAAGGTTGAACTACACGGCATTCCCACCAGCAGTGGAGAAGAGTTCCTTTCTCTCCACATCCCCGCCAACACTGTTTGTTCTCATTCTTTGTGATGTGTGCCATTCTCTGTGGTGTGAGGTGGTACCTCATAGTTGTTTTGATTTGCATCTCTCTGATGATTAGTGATGTGGAGCATTTTTTCATGTGTCTTTTGGCCATTTGTATTTCTTCCTTGTCAAAGTGCCTGTCCATTTCTTCTCCCCATTTTTTGATGGGATTAGATGTTTTTTTCTTGTAAATTTCTGTCAGTGCCTTGTATATTTTGGAAATTAGCCCCTTATCTGATGGGTATTGGGTGAATAGTTTCTCCCACTCAGTGGGAGGCTCTTGTATCCTGGGTGCTATTTCCTTTGAGGTGCAGAAGCTTCTCAGCTTAATATACTCCCATCTGTTAATATCTGCTTTCACCTGCTTGGAGAGTGCATTTTCCTCCTTGAATATGCTTGTAGTCTCAATGTCCTGGAGTATTTTGCCTACGTATTGTTCTATGTATTTTATGGTTCCAGGTCTAATATCAAGGTCTTTCATCCATTTGGATTTCATCTTCATACATGATGTTAGCTGGGGGTCTAAGTTCAACTTTTTGCAAGTGGCTAGCCAGTTGTGCCAACACCACTTGTTGAAGAGGCTTTCTTTGCTCCAGTTAGGATTTCTTGCTCTTTTATCGAAAATTAGGTGACTGTATGTCTGGGGAACACATTCTGAATATTCAAGCCTATTCCACTGATCTGAGGGCTTGTCCTTATGCCAATACCATTCTGTTTTAATCACTGTTGCTTTGTAGTAAAGTTTGAAATTGGGTAAAGAAATTCCTCCCATGCTCTTTTTCCCAATGATTGTTTTCACTATACTAGGGTGCTAATTGTTCCAAATGAATTTCAAAAGTGCCTGATCCACTTCTTTGAAGAATGTCGTGAGTATCTTTAGAGGGATCGCATTAAATCTGTATAATGCCTTGGGTAGTATCGCCATTTTGATGATGTTAATCCTGCCAATCCATGATCAGGGTATGTGTTTCCATTACCGCATATCCTCTCTTATTTCCTGGAGCAGAGTTTTATAGTTTTCTTTGTATAGGTCCTTCACATTTTTAGTCAAGTTGATTCCAAGATATTTGATTCTGTGTGGCACTATTGTGAATGGGGTTGTTTTCTTAATGTCCATTTCTTCCTTAGTACTATTGGTGTATAGAAAGGCCATTGATTTTTGTGTGTTAATTTTGTAGCCTGCCACCTTGCTATATGATTCTATTGTTTCTAGGAGCTTTTTGGTAGAGTCTTTAGGGTTTTCTAAGTAGAGTATCATGTCATATGTAAAAAGTGAGAGCTTGACTTCTTCCTTTCCTATCTGGATTCCCTTGATATCTTTCTCTTGCCTAATCGCTATAGCGAGTACTTCCAGTGCTATGTTGAATAGGAGTGGTGAGAGAGGACAACCTTGTCTTGTGCCAGAATTTAGAGGGAAGGCTTTTTGTTTTTCTCCATTGAGGATAATATTTGCCACTGGCTTGTGGTAGATGGCCTTAACTATATTGAGAAAGGTTCCTTCCATTCCCATCTTGCTGAGAGTTTTGATCAAGAATGGGTGTTGAACCTTATCAAATGCTTTCTCTGCATCTATTGATATGATCATATGATTTTTATTTTTCTTGTTGTTGATGTTGTATATTATATTGATAGATTTATGGATGTTAAACTAGCCTTGCATTCCTGGGATGAAACCTACTTGATCATAGTGGATGATCTTTTTAATGAGGCGTTGTATTCTGTTTGCCAGAATTTTGTTGAGGATCTTTGCATCTGCATTCATCAGCGATATTGGTCTGTACAACTCTGGTAGCATCTCTGTCTGGTTTGGGTATCAAGGTGATGTTGGCTTCATAGAAGGTATTTGGAAGCATTTCCGTTTTTTTCGATTTCATGAAAGAGTCTTGCCAGGATTGGTAGTAGTTCCTCCTGGAAAGTTTGAAAGAATTCATTAGTGAATCTATCTGAGCCTTGGCTTTTGTTTTTGGGCAGACATTTGATTACCGTTTTAATTTCATCAATAGTGATGGGGTGTTTAGATATGCTACATCCTCTTCCTTCAACCGTGCAAGATTGTAACAGTCCAAGAATTTATCCATTTCTTCCAGGTTTTCATTTTTATTGGCGTAGACCTTCTCAAAGTAATTTCTGATTACCCTTTGAATCTCTGCCATATCAGTAGTGAGCTCTCTTTTTTCATTCCTGATACGAGTTATCAAGTTTCTCTCTCTCTCTTTCTTTGTTAGTTTTGCCAGTGGTCTGTAAATATTGTTTATTTTTTCAAAGAACCAACTTCTGCTTTCGTTGATCTTTTGGATTGCTTTTTTGGTTTCCCATTTCATTGATTTCTGCTCTTAGCTTTATTTTCTCTGCCTCCCTATTTTTGGGTCCTTTTGTTGAGCACTTTCTAGTTCTATAAGTTGCATCATTAAGCTAGTCAGGTAAGCCCCTTCTTCCTTCCTGGTATGTGATTGCAGAGCTATAGATTTTCCTCTCAATACTGCTTTTGCTGTGTCCCATTAGTTCTGATAGTTCGTGTCTTCATTATCATTTGTTTCCAGGAATATTTTGATTTCCTTTTTTAATTCATCTCGGACCCACTGGTTATTCAGTATGAAGCTGTTTAACTTCCAGGTGTTAGAGTTTTTCTTCTTTGTTCCTTTTGAGTTCACAAATAATTTCAGAGCCTTGTGGTCAGCAAAGTTAGCCTGCAAAATTTCTATCCTTTTGATATTTTGAAGATATGTTTTATGTGCCAGCATGTAGTCTATCCTGGAGAATGTTCCATGTACATTGGAGAAGAATGGGTATCCAGGTTTCTGGGGATGGAGTGTCCTAAATATATCCACTGGCCTCTTTCTTCCATTTCTCTCCTCATGTCCAGTATATTCTTGTTGTGTTTCAGTCTGGTTGACAAAGCTGTGTTGAGGTCCCCCACAATTATTGTGTTGTTGTTGATGTTATTTTTCAGCTTTGTCAACAATTGTATTAAATATTTTGCTGGATCCTCATTTTAACCCTTCAATTCTTAACATGATGATACTGCCATGTTGGATAAGGGGGACAGTGTACCTGGACTGTACACCGGAGGGTTTAGTTCTAAGTATACTTTTGACAATTAAATAGATTTTAAATTTAATAAAGTCATTAATGCAATAGCAGAATATTTAGTAAGCTCTGTTTTTTTAAAGATAGATATTGATAAAATACAATAACAAAGGTGTGTGTGGGTCTGGAATGGTAGTACAGGCTGTAAGACGTCTGCCTTGTGTGCACCAGCCTAAGATAGATCTTGGTTTGATCCCCAGTATCCCTTAGGGTCCCCAAAGCCAGGAACGATTTCTGAGCACATAGCCAGAAATAACTTCTGAGCGTTGATCATGTGGCCCAAACATCAAAAAAAAAAAAAGGAGTGTGTGTGTGTGTGTGTGATTGTCACCATTGTTTTTGTTTGCATAGGCATAGTGAAATATGGGGAAAATAGAATGGAAAAAAGCTGGTTTAAAAACAGGGAGATTGTATCCATGAAGCATCCTGGCATAAGACCAACTCCAGGCTCTAGGAATACTAAGTTGTCTAACCCCAAAGTCTTTCTCTGTGGTTCCAATAAAATCTCTTCACAATCACGGTTGTTGCTGTCAGGTTTCTGTAGAGATCCTGATTTCTGTACATATCCTATGTTGAAATCAAGGTGACAAGGAGCATCTTCTGGTTTCATCACACCAGTAGGTGGCAATGCAGAGAGCCCTGCCCTGAAAGCTGGTTATTGCTCTTACCAAGTCATCAGGATGTTATCTGAACTCACTCTGGAGGAAGTCATTGCCAGGGCAGCACTAGGACCTTTCCTGGTACTGGTGTAGAAAACAGTGCTACTTCCATACATGGGATCCAAAGTTTAGGGGTGAATGGTCAATGTCCGATCTTCTGAAACTTAGCCAAGTTACTATCTCTATTAGACAGGAACTTGTTTGCACACATATGATTTTCCCCCATTTGAATGTGCTTATGCAAAAATGAACAATGCCACATGGCATTACTGGTGTATATAGGGTAAAAATAAGCTAAACAATCCTTATCCCCCGGTTCTAATATGAACTCAGAACAATAGAGAAACTTATCTACTACAATTTCATTCTAAATAGATTCCTCCCCCCCCAAATGGGGGACTTGCCACTACGTAAGAAGGTAAACTTATTCTTATTAAGTAAAAGTATCTAAAGAAATATTCAAAAAAGATATAACCATCCCCTTTTTAAATAGTCTTGGGGATTTTAAATAGCCTTGGGGGGTATAAAATCTGGAACATGGCATCAGCTTGTAATATGATCTTGTGGAGTCTAAAAATTGACTCCCAGCAGTCACATATCAGGAAATGTCATAGAGATGTGGGCTTTCTCAGAAACCGAATCTGGTAGCGAGCAACAGACAATAGCAAAAGGTGGTGGAAGGAAACGGGTCACTGAGAGCAAATCATCATCATCATCATCATCATCATAATCATCATCAGCAGCAGCAGCAGCAGCAGCAGCAGCAGCAGCAGTAGCAGCTTCTTCTCAGGCTGAGAATCTATCTTTTTGCTTTGGAAGCTGTTTGGCAGCTTGCGTGGGGGAAATGTCCCACTTCCTGAGGAGTTAAAAACTAGGGTAAATAGGGTTAAATGGGGAAAAAATAACAGATGGGGGTGAGAAAGTAAAGACATAGAAAATAATTTGTAAGATGGTAAGTGCAGGGGAGTGTATATTATAGATGGACATTATACAGACATTGAAATGGTCAACACACATATTCAAAGGAGATATACAAGTCCCTTCTAAGTCTTTAGAAATAGTCCAGGGGTGGGAGAGATAGCACAGTGATGGGGCATTTGCCTTGCAAGCAGCCAAACCAGGAAGGTTGATAGATAGCTCAAACCCTGGCATCCCCTATGGTCCCCGTACCTGCCAGGAGTGATTTCTGAGCGCAGAGCCAGGAGTAACCCCTGAGCACTGCCAGGTGTGACCCAAAAGCAAAAACACAGAAAGAAATAGTCTGTGGTTGTGTGTGTGTGTGTGTGTGTGTGTGTGTGTGTGTGTGTGTGTGTGTGTGTAAAATCTGGAGCACCACTTAGATCTGTGATTTGGCCTTGTGGAGTCTGAAAAATGGCTCCTAGCAGTCCCATATCAGAAATGTCCTTGGGTGGGGATTTCTCAGAAACCGAGTCTGGTAGTAAGCAAAGGTCCACAGTGAAAGGAAATGGAGGAAAGGAGGCCACTGAGAGTAATTCAGTAGCAACAGAATATTGGTTTCTTCTCAGGATGAACATCTATCTTTTCACTTTGGTAGCTGGTTGGTAGCTAGATTGAGTGGGTATAATGATCTGCGTTGTGAGTAGCCAACAACTGTGGGGGGAAAAGGGGTTAAATTTGAGGCAATAGCAGGTGGGTGAGGGAATGAAGGACTAGAAATGAGCTTGTAAGGCGGTGAGCAAATGGGGAAGGACAACATAGGCATTCTATATATTTCAAACATACATTAAACAGACATAGGTATGGTGGACCTGTACGATAAGCACATACATCATCAGACACTAAGGATTGACCCATGGATTACAGTCAAAAAGCTAAGCTAAATGAAATGGGACAGAATGCTTAAAAATAAAATAAGAAAAAGCTGGCAATTCTGATATAAAGGTTTTCTATTTTCTAGGCCAGCCATACTTGGTGAGGGTAGACTCTACTGAAGAGAGGCTTCATGGATTAGATTGTATATAGTGCCTTTCTAGAAAAACATATTCGAGTCTAGAAAGCTAAGTGAAATGGTAATGAGCACTTATGTGGAATCAATAGCATGAATAGACATTCACAGAAAACATTGGACAGACATTGGTATGGCAAACACATATACCCATGAGCTTATATCGGCATACACTGAGAATAAAACTGACCCAGGTGTAGTGAGACAGGGTGCTTTTTTCTTAGACATAAAAGAGTAAATAAGTTAAAATATATATAAAGCTGGCTAGTCTGGTATAATGGTTTTACATTTTCTAGATCAAAGATGGTTAGTGATGGTAAACTTTAGTGAAAAAAGGTTTCATGGATTAGATTATGTATAGAGCATTTTTAAAAACAATCATAATTTTCAAGTCAAGAAAGCTAAGTGATATGGTAGTAGGTCCTGTATGTGGAGTTTACACCATGAAATACTGTCCAGTGGGTCTTGAGCGTATCATTCCTTTCCTAAAAGCATCCTAATATTATGAGTCCTATGATATCTTGCTAAACTATACATTATGCAGCCCTGTACGGTTTTGAGAATGGAGATTGATGGAAAGGAAAGTTGCAGGCGACTTCCCCAAGCCTGCCTCTTGTGCTGGGTAGGAGGGTGAGAAAAGTCTGGGGTCCCCTTAATGTTCTCCCCCAGAACCCACCTAGCTGGCCCCCCTTGGCAGGGGCTCAGGAATGGCCCTGGAATCCAGGAGGAAAAGAGGAAAGGCTGTTGGGGGCAGGAGCCCCATAGTCTCCATTTAAGCTTGGTAGAAGGCATTCAGCTTGCAGCTGTGCTATTGTTCCGGCCCCACAATTCTTCAATATCTTAACGTTTATATGGGGGGAGAAGAGACCACGACAGAGACAAGGCTGAACTGAATTTTGGGTTGGTACAGTGTTCATAAGAATGTCAATTGGTGCAGTTAAAAAGACAGGGGGAAATTAAATTAAATTAAAAGCATAAAATTCCTATGATGTATATTTTATTAATTTCTGCTTTATTATGTCCTTTATTTTAAAGAATTCCTACCCTAATAATTAACACTCAAATTTGTTTTCTTTTAGTAGTTTCAGTTCTTTTGACCTATCTGTCCACTTCAATTTAATTTGTGAATGGTATGAGTTAAATTAAATTAAAGGAGTTTTAGTTAAACTACAACTATCCAATTATTCTAGCATTTGTATTTTTCTTATTTGAACTACATTGGCAATTGTGTCAAAAAGTAATATCATACATCTTTGAGTTTATTTGGGATTCACTACTGTCTTATTGTGCTACATTCCTTGCCTCCTCCTTCTCCTCTTATTTTTTCTTTTTTCTTCTCTTCTTTTCTTCCTCCTCACCTCTTCTTCCTCCGCCTTTTCTTCTATTCTTCTTCCTTCTCTTCTTTTTTCCTCTTCTTCCCTTTCTTCCTCTTCCTCTTCATATTCCCCTTCTTATTATTCCTCTTCCTCCTCTTCTTCTCACTCTTCCTCAACCTTTTTTTTATTATTATTCTCTTCCTGGGTCTCTGTAACTCCAATGATTCCTATGTTGTTTCTGTTGAGTTTATCAAAGATTATTTTTATACGTTCACATTCTTTGAGTAGTTTATCCATTGTTTGATAATTTGATTTGAGGTTCTTTTCCAACTCTTCTACTATATGGAGTTGTTCTACATTTCATCCTCTGGCTCATTGACCCTGTCCTCAGCTGCTGTTACTCCATAAAAGACTTTCCATGGAGGTTTTCATTTCATATACCTAATTTTTCAGACCTGTTATTTCAGTTTGAAGCTTTCTAATTTCTATCTTCATATCCTCTTGATTCTTATTTGTATTCCATTCAAGTCTATATATGGTTTCTCCATGAACATCCTCCATATTTCTTCTTTACATACCTTGTCTGAGAGGATATCTAGCTGATTGGTACTTTTCAGATCATCAGAGCTGCCATTTTCATTCTCTGTACATGGGGTTGTCCTGCATTGTTTCCCCATTGCCATACATATAGTGTGGTTTTCACTATGTGCTGTGGTGAGGTTCATGAGTTAGAAGATGCGTGGCTGTGGAGTAAGGTGGAGCAAGCTCCTCTGGCTCCACCCTTACAGTTTACAAAGGTGTTGGCTCCTGAAGAGATTATGTTTGCTGTTGTCTTCTTGGCTGCCTCACGCAGAAAATCAGGCAGGGAGCTAGGCAGCAGTAGTTTAAAATGGCTCCCTTTTGCCCAAATACTACGCAGGAGTCAGGAAAACAGTTTTGCAGTTAAAAAAATAAAATTGAGGTGCCGGAGAAAAAGCATGGAGGTAGGGCTTTTGCCTTGTGTACAGAAGGATGGTGGTTCGAATCCCGGCATCTCATATAGTCCCCAGAGACTTCCCAGGAGTAATTTCTGAGCATAGAGCCCTGAGTGCTGCAAGGTGTGACCCCCCCAAAAAAACCAAAACAAAAATAAAGTGGGACATATATTTACCATATGATCCTATAATTTTACTCCTTCCATATGTCCCCAACAACTTTCATCACTCAAATGTCCTTAATAGCTTTGCTAATAACAGCCTCAAACTGGTACTATATTAAATGTATTAATACATTAAATGTATATATCCTGAGAGTGGATATATACAATTGAGCAATACTCAAAAAGGAAAAAGAATGAATTAGAAACATCTGTATCGGCATGATTGAATCACTACATGTACTATACATGTACATATAAAGTTGTTACACACAAAAAATCAGTGTACTGTGATTTTACTTATATATATTTCTAAAAAAGGTAAGTCTATAGTGATAAATGTATGCTATAGGGGGCCAGAACAACAACACAGTGTGTAGGGTGTTTGCCTTCTAAGTGGCCAACCTAGGTTTGATCCCCAATATCCCATCCAGGAGTAATTTTGGAGTGCAGAGTTAAGAGTAACCCCTAGGGCCCGGGGGAGATAAAGGTTTGAATCCCGGTGACCCATATGGTTCCCAGTGCCTGCCAGGAGCAATTTCTGAGCATGGAGCCAGGAGTAACCCCTGAGCACTGCCAGGTGTGACACAAAAACCACACACAAAAAAAAAGAGTAACCCCTAAACACCACCAGGTATGTACCAAAAACAAACCAAAAAAATAAAAAAAGAAAGTATGCTAGAGGTTGCCCAGGGCAAGAGAAAGTAAGAGAAAGAAAGGAGTAGAAGTAGAAATTAATTTATTTGTTATGGGCGACACTCATTAAAACTCCGGGTTACTTCTGGCTATGCACTCAGGAAGTACACATGGAAATGCTCGAAGGACCAAATGAAATGCCAGGTATTGAACCTAGGTTGACCACATGCAAGGCCAGTACCCTACCATGCCATATTACTGTTGTTCTAGCTTAGCAGAGGTAATTATTTTTCCCCTTACGCCCCTACAGAGGTAATTCTTAACAAGGTGGAAACATTCTATATTATTGCAATGATGGCACATAGCGATATGTATGTGTAAAACTCAATTAAGTAATTTTTGTATTGTATTTTTGTGATCCTCAGATATATTCGTAGGAGTGGTATAGCTGGATTATATGGGAGCTCAATTTCCAGTTTTTGGAGGATTTTCCATATCACTGTTCATAAATATTGTACTAGACAGCATTCCCACCAGCAGTGAAAAAGAGTTCCTTTCTCTCTACATCCCCGTCAGCACTGCTTGTTTTCCTTCTTTGTGATGTGTGCCAATCTCAGTGGCATGAGGTGGTACCTCATAGTAGTTGATTTGCATCTCCCTGATGATTAGTGATGTTGAGCATCTTTTCATGTGCCTTTTGGCCATTTACATTTCTTCTTTTACAAAGTATCTGTTCATTTATTCTCCCCATATTTTGATTGGGGTTAGATGTTTTTTTCTTGTATAGTTCTGTCAGTATCTTGCATATTTTGGATATTTGTCCTTTTTCTGATGAGTATTGGGCGAATAATTTTTTCCCAGTCAGTGGGTGACCCTGGATGTTAGTTCTTATCTAGATTATCCTTAATTTAAGATTCTGCAAGGAACTGGGTTTTCCTGTCATATTTCCTTTTCTGAGGGAAGAGGTTTTTGTTTTAGGGACTATTATAAATCACTAACTCTCTAAGGTTTAACAAAAATTAATTTTTAGAAGGGGTAGATAAAAGAGACGAACTTATCTGAAAGAGAGCAACTCCGTACCTGGTAAAAAGTTTTCTAAAGAGCCCAATGATATATTCTGGCCAAACTTTGGATGTAAATTCTGAGGTAAAAATTAGCAAGTACTCAAAGTCTTCTGAGACAATGTTGTACTTTGCATATAAATAAATGTGAACATTTTATACCATAGAAAAAGATATGACTGACAAAATTGCCCCCATATACTCCCAATTCTTCACATTAATTTTGGATATTGTTATCCCACACAACCTTGTGTGGTTCCTCATTTCTTCATATTTTATCATTTGTGCACCCATTTTCCTAGAAGGAATTCAAAAAAGTTCTTAAATAAAATTGGACTAAGCTAGCCACAGCACTCCTCCCTCTTTTTCCTTTTCATTTAACTTTATTTACAGATTCTAGATAGGGGCTCCTGCCTTTTTTTTTTAACACACCATAGAACATGAATCATCTTGTCATGCTTGTATTTTTATGTCTTTCTACAAATTGAGAAAATAAAAAAAGTATATGGACCTAGGAGCCAAGAGGTCTCAGGAACATTGAGTGGAAATAAAAATATGTCATATCTAAATACCCAAACCAAAATTAATGGAAATAGAATCAGAAGACCCAAACTATAACAAGCTAAACACAAAATAGACCTATTACACTAGCAATCCAGGGGGCTAAGGGTGGAGGTATAGGATGCATGCTGGGAACTCTGGTGGAGAGAGACCAACACTGGTGGTGGGAATGACCCATAGTCAGTGTCACTGAATGCCTGAAATACAACTGTGAAAGACTTGTAATTCACAGTGGTCTCAATAAAAAACGAAAAATAAAAAAATAAAAAAATAAACTCCTGTAGTACTCTGTTATGTGAATGAAATTAGAGAGCATCATGCTGAATTAAGACAATGAAGTAGAGGGACAAGTACAGAATGATCTTTCTCAACTTGGAGTATAGAGAAACATGATAAGGGAAAATAAATGGTCAATGGCAATAAACCCTGCAATTCCGACTACTGCACTGAGTTTGCTATGGGGAGTAGGTTCAGAGATGGGTGATAGGTGACTTGAGACATTGGTAGAGGGACTCTGACACTGACTATGTGTGGTATTGGAACATTGTATGCTTAAAAATTAATAACTCTTGCCAGAAATAACCCCTGAGCCTGCTGGGTGTGACCAAAAAACCAAAAAAAAAATTAAAAACACTCTTAAGGGGTCGGATAGATAGCACAGTGGTGTTTGTCTTGCAAGCAGCCAATCCAGGACCCAATGTGATTCGTTTGAATTCCGGAATCCCATATGGTCCCCTGTGCCTGCCAGGAGCTATTTCTGAGCAGAGAGCCTGGAGTAAGTAACCCCTGAGCACCACCGGGTGTGGCTCCAAAACCAAAAAACAAACAAACAAACAAACAACCCCAAAGAAACAATCTTAAGTCTCAAAGTCCCTGAAAATAAATAAATAAAACAATGATCTTGAGAGGCAGGGGCTGCACCCTGAAGACTCGACATGCCAGTTCTTCTGTCTCCCTTCATCTGGTATGTTGGGGGTTTTGGGCAGGACAGATAGCCATAGGCCCCCTGGGCTGACCACTTAGTTCAGAGGACTTAGATTCCCCCCGCGCCAGACTGGTCTTCAGGGCCACACCTGGTAAATCTGACCCTGGGTGAAGGGTGGCAGACAGAAATTCCTCCCTTATGCATACTGGACCCCATTCAGGAGTTCCTTTCTTACTAGCATTCATTTTCAAAAGTGTGTGGACGCAAATGCACCTGTGCAACACATACTTTTTAACATCCCAAAATATTCCCAACTCTCAACTATTTCTAGGGAAAAAATAATATTCACTAGGTTGGAGGATAATATTCAAATAGGTCACTAAAGTCAGTGTATATGTAGGCGTGTCTTCCTATACAGTGGTTCTCTCTGACTGCCAAGCCTAATCCATAAACAATTCATCTATACAATATATATAGCCCCTCTGATATATTCCCCTCCCCCACACCAGAGCCCCTTCTACTCCCTCATCTCCCAATCCAGATTCGTTATCTTCCCCTTAATTAACCCTCTTTACCCTCATATCTTTAATATGTTAGGCACCAAGACCGACCTCCTGCCCCAACAGATTCTGCCCTTTAACACACCCCTACAAACGCTCATTATTACTCCTTAACTCTCTCACCCCCAACCATCAGTACCCCACATTTACCCTTTTTAACTTCAGTATTACACAGTTCTAATCACTGATCAAATTGTGCATTGGATTTATAAACCCCAACTTTTTCAAATGACATAAAATGGACACATATGTCTTTTGAATATTTTTTCTTTAAAATCTATAACCCTTTCTTTTTCTTTTTCTTTCTTTTTTTGTTTTTTTGGCCACACCCAGTGACGCCAGGTTACTCCTGGCTATGCGCTCAGAAGTCGCTCCTGGCAGGCACGGGGGGCCATATGGGAACCGGGGGATCGAACCCTGGTCCGTCCTAGGCAAGGCAGCAGGCACCATACCTCCTGCTCCACCTCCCGGCTCCCATCTATAACCCTTTCTAAATATTCTTTTACCATGACAATTCTTTTTTTTAATATAATTTTTATTTTTAAACATGTTGGGTTACATATCGTTGGCAATCATATTTTAGGTACAAATTAACATAAAATCAGGGGAACTCCCATCACCAAAAAGTCCTCCGTCCACCTCAGTTCCCATCCTACTTCTCATATCCTCTCC
>PVKC010021800.1:0-17976 GCA_004027635.1 Crocidura indochinensis
AAACCGATGACCTTTTGCATGAAAGGCAAACGCCTTACCTCCATGCTATCTCCTGGGCTCAAATAAATAGAATTTTTTAATGGTTTCGAAGACATATTTTTCTCAGGCTGATTCAGTCTAACTTTTTATCTATAGAATTCATATTTTTTGACATGGTAGTTTAAATGAGCAAGACTGATTGGATGCCTATGCATGCAAAATTAAATGATCCAAACATTAACAAAATGTTTAGTGTCCCATATAATATTCAGTTACTAAAATTCAAGGTACAAAAATAAAGATTGTAAGGACTACATTGAGTTACTAGATTTTAAAAAGTCTTTTATTTACTGCAAAATATGCACAATGTTTATTCATTTTTCTTTAAAATCCTACATGCAAGCAACACCTGATAATCACAGTGCCTTAGATGAAGCAGCATTACAGGTGTCCATTCACAGGGAACATGGAGACAAAATTTTGCCAGAGTTGCCTCTGCTGAAAAAATGTTTCTTTAATAATAATTAAAAAAAAAGACACACACAAAAGTTTTTTTTTATTAGAATCTCCCTTATTTTGGCAAGGTCAGATGGGGCTATATCTTTGCAGATGCTGAAAATCCATCACCCAAAAATGGGGTAGGGAAAATAGACTTTGTGATAATCTATGTTGTTCAAAAGTAAAATGAAAAATAAAATAATATCCATTGCAATGATGTATTTAGTGATGATCATTTGAAAAAAAACTAATTTTTGAAGTGGTGTCATTGGTCAATTAAGAGGGGTCAGAGTGGTAGCACAGCAGTAGGGCATTTACCTTGCACGTGGCTGACCCAGGACAGACCCGGGTTTGATCCCCAGCGTCTCATATGATCCCCTAAGCCAGGAGTAACCCGAGTGCCACCAGGTGTGGCCCCAAAACAAAAAAAAAGTTAAAAAGGGTTGATCATCTGATATAATTTCCTTCACTATAAAATTCTCTAATAAAAGGCATTTTGATGTATTATTATTAGACAATAATTTGAGTGTCAGTTGCAATTAATGTATTTGGGGAGGGGTAAGGAGTTGTTGGTTTTCTGTAAAAACCTAAAAAATGACATATAATCCTCCTCAGACTGAAGTCATCTCATAACATTGCAGTCTTTACAAAATTGTAGAGGTTGAAAAGTATGTCTCCCAAAGTATACTGGTTGCTATTGTTGCTATTATTAATTCCCTTAATAAAAATCAAAAAAAGGTATAAATGGCAGTTCCTGAGAAGCACCCAATATTCATAGACACTCATGATTATGACAAGTGCACTGAGTGCTCTCTGCTACATGTTCTCAGCCTCATCTCAGAGTTCAGAAGTGACTGACTCAACTAGATGAGGCACTCCAAGATCCAGCCTCCTGTCAGGACTGAATCCTGACCTCAATCTACCCTTCAAAGTAAGCTTAAGTCTTCTCTCTTCCCAGACAGACAAATTGACAGACAGATAGCAGCACCCTGGTCCTTGCAGATAAGAAACCATTCAGCATTCATTCCTAAAGGTTCTGATTTCAGAGCTTCATCAGATCCATGATATAACTAAAATAAGAAGACACACTTTCAAACTGACACCAATTTGTCCAATGATTATCCTCAAGTGTTTGAAGCTCCTCAGTTCTTCTTGGAAAATTCTGACTATCTAGCACAAACAGTGTACTTAGGACTTCAAACAAACTTGTTTTCTGAGTATCTCATTGACACTTCATACTACAAGAAATTGGTTTATATATAAAGCAAGGAAAATGAGGGCTTGAAAAGGGCACAAACCTTGGCATGGTTCGAACCTTGTTGGAACATGGCAGCTTTGTGCTGGCTATGGACATAAGCCTTGGGCGCGTCATCTGAAGGGGAGGCAGGGTGGTCATTTTCAACTACAAATGAACAAAAAAGAAGAGAGATTAGGGAATAAATCTTTCAAGGAGCACTTTATTATATTTATAGAGGTTTACCATCATATTTTCTGGCAAAAAGAACGTGTGTGGAGCTATAGTTTTGTTACTTTGGGATGAGCAACAGTGAGTTTGTTTGGCAAGTTGCCCCTCTTATGATTTTTTTTCCTACTCTCTGCCTTTTGGTCTGTGTATTGCTTATCTGCATCTTTACCAGGAAGTGGGGAAAAAAACCTTCAGAGTTTGGAGTAGGTGTTATTATACTACATGGCTGCAAAGTAAAGAATGAAGATAATCACTCTTCACCATGGATTTTGAGTCTTCAAGCTGTGCTTTTGTGTTTCAATCAATAATTGAAAATTGCCCAAGTGTGACTCTTTTCTAAAGATGCTCACCAATAAGGCTTTCTTTTAGAAGATTCTCAAACTGGAGGTAGTTGCCCTTACAACAAAGCCACCACTATCATAATTTAACAATGGCAACAAAACCTTCAATATAGAGGGATTTAAAAAACAGTGTTTAAAACAACACCAATTTTGTTATTTAATCTGTGTGTGTATGTGGGACAATGGGGATGATTTTTCTCTTTCAAGGATTAAAAAGGACTTTTCAGGGAAGACTCAGAAGGCTGGAGATTACTCAATGATAAGATCCAGGAACCACTGCTAAGTTCTCCCAAGTATCTGGTGGCTGATGCTATTAGCTGACTCTGGGCTCTCAACCAGAACACAATAATGTGATTTCCTTTTGGTGTGAGCTTCCTCTCAACATGGTTGCCTCAGATTTCTTATACTACATCTCGGGCCCAAAGGCAAGTATCCCAAATAAAAGTCATATGGAAATGCTATTCCTACTTAGGACCTATGTTTAGAGGCCACAGCGTATCACTTCTACTATGGTATTAGGTCTCCCCAAAGGGAATGTAAACTCACTTATGTGTGAGAGCAAAACACCCTGTAGAATGTGTCAGGTGGGATATATTGCCATAGTCATCTTTGGGAATGCAAAATGCGACACTGGGAAGGAGTTGTGATCAGTCATAGGGCAAAACTGTACAATTCTAAATCTAAAACAAATGCCAAAGAGAAAGAAGCATGGGAGTTCTTCCTCTTGGTAAGAATATAAAGATACTCTACAGGAATATTCCCCACATGTTGCAACAGCTTTGGGATGCAGAAGATCCCATTCTTTTATTGTTCGGGAGACATTAAAAGTCTAGATCTCTGAATTTCATCCACCAGCCACTACTTAACAGGTACCCTTATTTAGCCCACCTACTTCTAGATTCAAATCACTTACTTCTAATATGTTACTGCCTATATATAATCAGAGTAGTTCACATAAAGAAAAGTTTTGTTTTGTTTTGTTTTTCCTTTTTTAACATATTCAGTAGAAACTTAGTTGAGCTACTATGTAGTGATGGCCACACACTGTTCTTTGTTCTCTCTCTCTTTTTTTATTTGTTTTTGGGAGCCACACCGGTAAGCTCAGGGCATATTCCTGACTTTGTGCTCAGGGATCACTCCTGGTGGTGGACAGGACACCAAATGTGCTGGGGATTGAATTCTGGAATTCTTCATGCAAGGTATATATTTTGAATTAAGACATTGTTAAGATTTACATGGTTTATAATAGAGTTTCAGGCATACAATATTTTAACTCTAATTCTACCAACAAAGAGACTTTGCCTCCACAATGTTTCCAGCTAGTTTCTCACCCTCCAGCCAGGCTCCTTGACAGACACATTTGGTGATTACAGTTTGGAGGGGCTCCAAACTTGCTTGCTGTGCTCTTGGCTGTGTGGTTTAGATATGGGATATACCACATGCTTACATCATCCATGTGCCTGAGGCCTCTGGTGCCTGCAATTTCTTATTTCCCACTTCCATCTCTGTCCTTCCCCCTCCTCATCTCTGGAATCCAGGATTCAATGTCATCTAGGAACCCCCACCCACCCACCGGATTTCTTCTTAGCTCCTGCTCTAGGTGCTGACAAGAATAAGTAAAGACTCATCAGTGACTTCTTCAGCAACTAAAAGAGAAAGCCTAAAATTATTTTGTTCAGATGTTTGAGTAACTCATTGTTTGGATAACCAGAACTTGTTAAATGGCAAGGATATGTAGAACATCATGGTACACACAGAGTCAGACCTGAGGTTCAAGTTCAGAAGCATCCTGTATATTGCCAAAATCTTATTGAAGAGCAGTAGTGAACTCTGCCCTGGAAATATAGAGCAAATCTGGGTCAGGCTCTCAGTCCTACTCAGTTATCTTTCTCCTCTGAACTTCTGAGAGGGAAGAAAAAAAATGACCACAGCATCCGATCTCTGTGCAAGGTTGCTATTTTGAGCATCACATTTCACTCCCTACAGGACCCTGTGGCAAGGATGGTCTCTGCATCATTGGCAAGGACTTTGAGAGCTTCCAAACAGAAAATTGTACCTGAAATCTCAACAAATACCAGGAAGACCCAACTCTGGGGGCCAGAGTGGTAGAACAGCGATAGGGCATTTGCCTTCCACATAGCTGATTCAGGATGGACCTGGGTTCAATCCTCAGAATCCCATATGGGCCTCAAGCCAGGAGCAATTTCTGAGTGCAGAGTCAGGAGTAACTCCTGAGCACTGCTGGATATGGCCCCAAAACAAACAAACAAACAAAAAAAAGAATTAGGCCCCCAAAATTCTTAGTCAACAACAGTTCATCAAAATGTCATGTCCTCACTTCAAAGTTGATCTACTAATACAGGATATAAGTTTTAGTCTTTTTTTAAAAGAAAAAAATTGCCTAAGGGGCTGGAGCGATAGTACAGCAGGTAGAGCAATAGAGTATTTGCCTTGCATGTGGCCAATCCAGGTTTGAACCCTGGCATCTCATATGGTCCTTAAGCCTGCCAAGAGTGATTTCTGAGCACAGAGCCAGGAGTAACCCCAGAGCACTGCTGGGTGTTGTCCCCAAACAAATAAACTAAAACAAAAATAAATTAAAAAATAAGCATCTAACTAAATGCCATGCACATGCTAAATATTGGGAGAGATGTGTCTTCTTTGTCACTCAGAGAGAATACTTTTTTCCCCCTCAAAATCTGAGTCAAGGTTTCCAACCATTAAAGTTTCAGCTGCCAGTTCCTTCATTTTGCTCTCCTCTGATCTGAGAACATTAGCAGCAGGAGCACCTTTACTCTTAAATTTAGTGTAATGTAAGTATTGCAAGCCCTGCTGGCAAGCCTCAAGGCACAAACTGAATGGGTGGTGGTCAGGGCTGAACGATGAAATGGTAAAAAGTTATTAACTGCAAGTGGGAGGAAGTAGCCCTCTCAGTCTAGGCTGGAAACTTAAAGCTCTGAGTTAGCCTGGACCACTGGTAGAACCCTCCCAGCTCTCCACCCCATATTTCGTGTTCTTACCTGTGTCTACTGGTAATATCAGCCTTGTTTCCACAAGCCACATGTGTCCACTTCAGACTTTTTTATTGGCATAACAGATAACATGAGAACTGAATTTTAGGATGTAAATTTGACATGTTGCAAATAGTAAAGGATCCCATAACAAATTACAATGACTTAAGTACTCTCCAACTCTTGCCTGTTTTTATATGTTCCATCTTTTTGTTCTCTAATTTTTTATTATAACACCATGATTTGCCATATTGTTCACAATGCATTTAATTTGTTAGAATCTAAGATTTAGAATTAACTAAATGTTAACCTAACATGTTAACTAAATGTTAACCTAATTTAGAATTAACCTAAATGTTGATGTTAGAATATGGTGTGTCTTTGCTTAGAGAAAATATTGGTCTGGTTTCTACACTCTGCTTTCTAGAGGAAGTTGACTGCTATTTTGCTTCTGTAAACCTGGCTTTGCTGTGAACCTAGATATAGTCATAATAGGCTCTAGTTTTAAGGAACTGAGACAAGTCCAGAAACACAGCCAGTTCCTAGAACCAGACCTGTGGGGACATTCCAGGAACTAGCCTCCTGGTCAGATATCAGAGGCTAAACAGCAATGTCACAGAAGGTCAGATGACATCCACACCTGGGGTCTGACACTACACACTGGATCTGGAGATGCCTGATCACCCTTTACTGAGCCTGCAGCTTGCCATAACCATTTGCCTGATGCTACATTTGAACTACAACCAATCCTAGACATATGGCTAATGTAACCTTGCACTAAGGACCAATAATTTTAAAGGTCTACTACCCAGAGGTAGGAATCCCCTAGATTGAAGCCCTAGGTACCCTTTAAAATTGGCCTGTGAGCCATTCTCATGGTCCTCATTTCTTAGGAGATGTTGGACCGCAGTGTGCTGGATTTAACTTCCTTGTTTTTACATTGCAAACTATCTCCATGGTGGTTTTTTGAGTGGTAGGTCCTGAGTTCCAGGCTTAATTTCAGGCATTAAATGTTCTAACACCAACCCTACCATCCACCAGTATTCCCAGTCATCCACCCACCAACCTAGCCTGCCTCCATGCAGGCACAAAGTTACTTCATATTGCTCGTCACAACACAAATCCAACTAGAATGATCAAATCTTTGATCAAACACAAGTCAGTTTGAAATGATTGTTAATTATCTCCATGGTGTCCATCTTATACACTCTGATTTTTCTTAAAATAGGTGGCAGCTCCATCATAACATATGGAAGCAAAAGAAGAGAAAATAAATGTGAAAAAAATAATGCAAGCACCTTTGGGTCCTGGTCTTTGTTAATAGGAGAGGCCTCCATTTCTTGCTGTTGGCCTTATTTACCCAGATCTTAAGGCTAGCTCCAAACACTTAGAATGGGAAGAGGATGAGGGCTGAGGGGCTAGTAAAAGAGCACTATAGCCTTGAGTAACAATGGAGCACTTAAGTAACAATGGGCCTCTTCAGGGTCCTCTCAGCTCAATGCCCCAGAGGAAAGTAAGAAGCCAGGAATGCAGGAAGGGGAATGGATGAATTTCTGGTGAGTAAAGGTATAGGAGAGATTCCTCTCTGGCTGGTCTCTAAATAAACACAGGACTCTCTGCTTAGGAGTTCATGGGAAGGTGTCTTTGGGGAGAGGCCTAGAGGCAGCTCTCCCATGCCAGCAAGAGGGCAGTGCTACCTGTGGCACCAGGGGTGCAGAAACCAAGATCAAAAGGTTGCCTGAAGCCATCCCAGGGCTGGTATTCAGAAGAGACTTGGTGGGTCCTTTGATCTGTTGGTTGGCTCTTGTATCCCTGTTTCAGTTTCTAAGTTTGCCCCCCTACCCCAAAGACAAATGAGAATGGAGAAACACAGGATCAAAGATTTGAGGGCATTGGGTCAGACTGAATGTGTCCCATGGTGTAAGTTTAAATTTCTGGCCCCCAAGTAAAATTCTTCAAAGAGCAAGACTCTGGCCCACTATTCCCAGAGACACCCTCATCAGAAAAAACAAAGGCAGCAGAGGTAGAGTTTTAAGTAGAAAGAAGCTATTGGGGAAGTGACTATGCTTATGGCTGACCACTTCTCTGAAACACAGTCATTCAGGAATTAAAGTTGAGAGGACAGGAATCAAGTCAGCAAAGTTGTGGTGTATAATTCCAAAAGTTCCAGACATTATTTTACTCTCATGAACAAAACCCACCTATAAGAATATTGAACTTCACATATTACTTCCACAAATCTTTCACTTATAAGGTTTAAAAAGAACAATACTTATACTGAAGAGTAAAATAGTTCCTATAAAGAGGTTTAAAGAGTCAGCAAAATGGTATCAGATGATTAGTACCTCAGAAGGAATTAAAAAGGATGAAGAAAATAAGACTAGAAATCACACTTCCAACCACTGACATTTATGAGTGGCTAAAAAAATTGCAAAGTAGGCAAAGTGTTTTAGAAAAAAGTTGGTCATGTGTAAATGTGGTCATGTATACTTGAAATTACTATAGAAGATTACAGATTTCATCTCACAACCAGGAAGAAGCAATGAATAGTAGCAAAGAGAAGAGCAAACGCTAAAAAATTAGTCCAAAAGATGCTACCCTTCTCTTTCCACATCCTGGAAAAATGATTCATTCGCACAGCAAAGAGCAGAAACCTACTACGGTCTTTATATCAAGTTGAAAAAATAAATTTAAACTGCAGATTCTCAGGAAGAAACTAATCTGTGATATGCCAATATTCTAAGAAATAAAGTATTTATATCAATATATTCCAATACAGATGTGACATCATAAAATTTTTTGGTCTCTCAAGCTTTAGATGGGGTTCTCATGACCAGAACCCAGAGCTTCTGTTCCCTTTTTGCTCCCTGGCTGGCCGGCTGATTTATTCCTGAAATACCACTGATTTATTTCTACAATCTGTTTTTGCCCCTGCCCCTGAGAATGGGCTGAACTGCAAAGTTAGAAGAGCACATTTCCTCGCTCTTTCTTTTAGCTAATTTAATTTTTGGTGTGGGGGCCATACCTAGTTGTGCTTAGGCCTTATCACTCCTGGCTCAGTGCTCAGGAATTATTCCCAGTAGTGCTCAGGGGACCATCGGTGGTGCTCAAGATTCAGTCCAGATCGGCCATGTAGCTTTCCACGCCGTACTAGTACTCTGACCCTATTTCTAGAGCTAAATCAAAGCTGCTAGAATCTGCTCAGGAAACTTAAACCCACAAAAGTAGGAACTTTCTGGAAAAGTGCTGCTGCTGCAGGGAGCATCCTCCCAACCCCGCCGCCACTCTTCCGGAGCTGGAACAAGCTCCAACCGACCCTTACCCTCGCCCCCACAAACCTAGATGGAGGTGCCCTAAGGAACAACTCTGGTTTTCCGTTCGGCCCAAGTGCGTCCCCTGGCAAGTGCTGGGCGCAGGCGCTGTTCCCCTCCGGTCCTGCAGCATCCAGAGGACGCGCCAGTCTCCAGGGAAACGGGGGCGTGGTGTTGGGAGGGCGTGGCATTGATAGGCATGGCTAAACTTAGCTGGAGGCTTGCGATAGGCTCGTTTTCTTGAGAGGCGGGGCCTAGGGCGGGGTCTATAAAATGCCCTGCTGTCTCCTGACCCGCCCACCAGTGTTTGCTGCTAGGCTCTATGCAGGAATGACAGCCCCCTTGGGCCTCCTAGTTGGCTCATTCTCTTCATCGAACTGCCTTGTCCTGTGGTCGCCACATTGCCCACCGGGTGGATGGGCCAACGGATACTTTGTCATTCTTGATCCCCACTCCTGCCCTTAGATGAATCATTCATTCATTCTTGGCTGGGCTGGGCCTCTGTCATCCAGAATGAAGCTACTTGGTCTCAAGCCCTTTCCCAATCTCTGCTCCAATAAAGCAACTCAGTTTAGAAAAATTTTGGGTTTGCAATGCATGGACGCTTCCTGCCTTTTGTCATCATTATTGTTTCTAAAATGTTTAGTTCAAACTTAGGATTTTCTACTTACACCGGCTAAATGTCAGTCCTTCCATCTGGGCCCATCCTTTCTGCTTTCACTGTTAAGAGCCATGAATGCGGAAGGGAGGTTCTAGATTCTTCTGACACAAGAGTGAGAAAGGTGTTGCTTATTACTTCTCAGATATAGATGTGTGGGTTTCATTCATTACCTACTGTCACGCGGTAAGAGCACGAACAATACTGATCACCCGAGTCGCTCTATTAACCATAAATCGATTCTATTTCATTTCAACACCTCATTTAAATTACTTCCACCAAGAATGCTGACATTATACATTCAATTGATCGCCAGGACTACCTGTAAATGGGCTCTGGGCATTCTCTGCATCATAAGGCCAGAATATTCTCTGAAGTCTGTTTTCAGCTCCCATCTGGGACCTCTGAGAATTCGCTTCCAGTCCTCTCTTCTTCCTTCCTTCCTTCCTTCCTTCCTTCCTTCCTTCCTTCTTCCCTGCCTTCCTTCTTTCTTCTTCCCCCTTTCCCCCTCCCTCCCTTCCTTCCTTTCTTCTTTTCCCCCTCCCTTTTTTCCTTCTCTTGTCTTCTTCCCTTTCTTCCCCTCTCCTTTCTTTATTTCCTTCTTCCTCTCCTTCCTTCTTTTCTTCCCCTTACTCTCTATATTCCTTCCTTTCTTTCTTCCTTCCATCCTCCCTTCCTTTCTTCCTCTTCTTACTTTCCTTCCTTCTTCCTCTTTCCCTTCCTCCGTCCCTTCTTCCTTTCCTACCTGTCTTCCTCCCTTCCTCCTTCTTTCCTTTCTTCTTTCTCCGCGACTCCCTTCCTCCTTTCCTTCCTTTCTCGACCCCTCCCTTTCTTCCTGTCCTTCCTCACTCCTTTCTTTTGCCCCTCCTTCCTTCTCTCCTGTCTTCTTTTTCCTTCTTCCTTCCTTTCTTTTTTCCTTCCTTCCTCCCTTCTTTTCTTCCTTCCCCCTTATTCCCTTCCTTCCTTCCTACATCCCTCCCTTCCTTCTTCCCATCATTCCTTCCTCTCTCCTTTCTTTCTTCTTTCCTTCCTTCCTACTTTTCTTCCTTCTTTCCTTCCTTCTCATTCTTCCTCTTTTCTTCTTTTCTCCCTCCCTCCTTCCCTCCCTTCCTTTCTTCTCGCCTTTCTTCCTTCCTTCCTTCCTTCCTCCTTTCCTTTCTTCTCCCTTTCTTCTCCCTTTCCCTCCCTCCTTTCTTCCTTCCTTTATTTCTTCCTACCTTTCCACCACTTTTCTTTCTCTCTCCTAGCTTAGTTTTCTAACTATTTCCAGCTGTCCCACATTGTCTTTACAGAGAATTGTGTCTAGACCTCACAAGAATATGGTTTCTTTTTATCATTATTTCTATATTTTATAATAGATTGATAAAATAGCCAACGTCAAGCAGTGTATGAAGTAAAATCAACACTATCTATACAATTTCTCCTGATTTTGGTTTTGGTGCCAGGGATCAAACTCGGGACCTCATGCACTGAAGCATGTCCTCTGGCACTGAGATTTGTTCCCCAAAATCTTCAGGAAGATAAGTGATCATTGTACTTTTAATAAACACTGTAGATAATAAAACAATACACATGAGGTTCATCCAGCTTTTATAGGAGTGTTTCTTCTTTTAATACACATCACCTCTCTGTGAATTACAATTTGGATTGCTGATGTGAGTCGTACATACACTGCTTCTTGCCCATGACTGACACAGCTGCTTTTCTTCTTGTATCCTTCTGCTTTGACTCTTCACAGGCCGTGATCACAGCTTCACAATAATCTGATGGGTTTCTAATATTCCAGTGAACTGATCATTCTAAAGATAGCAGGGAGAGGCCGGGCGGTGGCGCTGGAGATAAGGTGCCTGCGCTAACCTAGGACGGACTGCAGTTCGATCCCCAAGTTCCCCATATGGTCCCCCTTGCCTGCCAGGAGCGACTTCTGAGCGAATAGCCAGGAGTAACCCCTGAGCGTCATCGGGTGTGACCCAAAAACCAAAAAATAATAATAATAATAATTAAAAAAAAATAAAGATAGCAGGGAGTATAACTCAGTGGTATAGGGCATGCTTTAACACGAGAGGGCCTGAGTTTGTTTGATCCTTGGCACCAAAATCAGAATACTTAAAAATTAGTCATTTAGTGATGATTTTTACTATGTACAATATGAGATACTAATTTACACAATACTGTAGTAAGCCTTAGTTGACACAAACGAGATAATAAATTTTAATTAAAAAGACAAATTAGGTGTTAGAGTGATATTATAGTGGGTAGGGTGATTGTCTTGGGCATAAACTACCCAGATTTGATACCCAGCATCCCATATGGTCCCCCAAGCTCTCCAGGAGTGATTTCTGAATGCAGAGCCAGGAATAACCCCTGAACACCACCATTAATGGCCCAAAAAAAGAAACAAGGGGGGGAAAAGGAGATTATACATTATATGATATTCTACTGAAATATCTTAAAATTATACACTTTCGTGAAGTGATAGTGGAAATCTTATAATTGGATTTGTAAGTTCTATAGAACTTAGAGCACACCTAGATACATTTCTATTTTGTTTATTTTTATGTTTTGTTTTATTAGATGGCCAAACCTAGCTGTGCGGAAGGGGGTAACTCCTGACTGCACTCAGGAATTCAATCTGGCAGGCTCAGGGGACCATATGGAATGCTGGGGATCGAAGCTCAGCTGGCCATGTGCCAGACAAGTCCTACCGATTGTACTAGATCTCTGGTTCACACTTATTTTTCTGTTGTTAAAAAAGACTGATTAAATCATCTTAAGAAATTGCTATCCAAATAGTCTGTTTCTATAGTGTCAAATGATAATTCTTTCACCTACTGAATATGTTGTAAAACATTTTGAATGTTTAAATATTTTTATATGTAGAATAAAACACTTAAAGAAATCAGTTAATATTTATTGATTTGGCATAAACAGTGTTCTGCATTATATATTCAAGTGTGAAACAAAAGTCATTTGCTTATTGATACTTGCAAGCAGTAATTTTTATACTGAATTTAGAATTGAAAGTCATTTAAAGTAAAATTTAGCAATATGTATAACACTTTTGTAACTGATGCAGTGCTTTGCAATTAAACGAACCTGGAAAATAACACTTGGGAGTCAATAAAATAAAATTGAGAAATTGATTCTAAACTATATAGTTTCAAGTTGTCACTTTCTTTTGAAAGGTCTATATAAAATAAAAGGAGAAATAGAAGACTGCTTGCCTGGAACTTATGTATCCCAGATTTAGAGAGACCATTTGAACACTGAGGATCTTGATAATTTCTTTAAAACTATCCACATCAAATAAAACTGAAAAGTCTTCTGGACCTACTTAAAATGCAATAATAAAGAGTGGGTTGTAGAGATAGTATTAATGTTAAAGCTTTGCCTGATCCTACTACTGTTCCCAATCCCAGGCAATGCATAGTTTCTGGAGTGTTTTTAGTTGTGATTCCCTAAGCATATAGGCCAAATAAGTCCTCAGCATTGCCAGGTATGGCTCATAAACCAAACAACAACAACAAAATGACAATAATAAGCATATACACATGTCTTGTTCTATAGATATATAAACATAAACACAAAATTGAACCTTACTTGTATTTTCCCAATATAATTTAGAAATGAAGTTTTTTATTTTCCAAAAACAAATATAACTGTGTATATGCAAGGGGAATTCTAAATTTATGAACAAAATATAGAATATATAACTTATAAACAAGATTACAAGTATCATATTTGGTAAAATTTTACTATAACATTTAGTATAGTCTCCCAGGGAAATAACTTATTAAGTAAAAGTGTAAAAAAAAGCTGAATTCTATATAAGAGGAGGAAAAATAAGGAGTAGCAGTCCTAAGTATGGAACTTGAAAGCCTTTCTTCCTTCCTTCTTCCTTTATTCCTTGTTGTTACTTCCTCCCTCCTCTCCGTCCCTTTCTCCCTACCTTCCTCCATCCTTTCCTTCCCTTCTCCCTCCCTCCCTTTCTTCCTCCTCTTTCCCTTCCTTCCTTTCTCCTTCCTTTCTCCCTCCCTTCCTTTCTTCCTCTCTCCCTTCCTTCCTTCCTCCCTGTCTTCCTTTCTTCCTCCTCCCCTTTTCCTTCCTTTCTTCCTCCCTCATTTCCTTTTCTCTCTCCCTCCCTTTCTCCCTTCCTTCCTCCTCCCTTTCTTCCTCACTCCCTCCACATTTTCCTTCCTCTCGTTTACTCCCCCTTTCCTTCCTTTCTTCCTTCCTCCCTCTTTTCCTTTCTCCCTTCCTTTCTACTTTTTATCGACCTTCCCTTCTCCCTTACTCTCTTCCTCCCTTCCTTTCTCTCCTCTCTCCTTACTTCCTTTCTTCCTTTCTCCCTTACTTTCTTCTTTCTTTCCTTCCTCTCTCCCATTTTACTTCTTTTCTTCCTTCCTCCCTTCCTTCCTCCTTTCTTTCCTTCCTTTCTCCCTTCCTTTTTTCTTCTTGTTTTCCTTCCTTTTTCTTTCCATCCAAATATAAAATATTTTAACAAACAAGAAGACTGATAAATTGAGAGAAGGAACTTTAATATAATGTCCTTTGTGAACAATATAGCAGAATGATGGCCAAGGTACAAAATAGAAAAACTTTTATTTTTTATTATTTGTAATGCCTGCGAATCTTTTTCATCAGAATCAGAGATGACTGAACTAAGAACTTCTTAGCCTAAGTCAGACCATTCACTCTGTCCTCTCCAATCTGTTCTCTCCTTATTACTTCCGACTCATTTCTTTCATATGGTTCCAATCTTGACATTAGATCAGGTACTGACCTCAAGAAATTCCCTTCACATTGGTTTTCTGTCTTCAACCAGTTCAAAAAACTGCTGAATCCAGTGAAATCTGCTGCTCTGTCTCCTTGGGTCATCCTGGTACTGGGTTCAGTCACAGCACCATGCGACACATGTGTGCTATAAGGACAGCATCATCTTAAATTCCTTAAGAAGAGATTTCATGGCTACCTGGGACTGAAAGGAAGCTTGGCAGTCACAAAAGAGTTTACAGGGGGTTTAAAATTTGAGCCTGGAAAATGAGCAAACTTGTTATATTGAAGAGAACAGAAATGCAGAAAGCCACGGAACTTTTGATCACATGATTTATAGAATACAGGAGCAGAGAAATGTGAAAGAGACACTAAACAATAGAGCACAATATCTCTTCCATCTGAGGGGTCCCAGATAATAAGCAGGCCTATCAGGATTGCCTTAGTATATGAATATGGGAGCACTGGAAATTGAGCTCATGACCTCTTGCTTGCCTTAAGTAAATTTTTTTTTGTTTTTGGGTCACACCCAGCAGTGTTCAGGGGTTACTCATGACTCTATGCTCAGAAATTGCTCCTGGCAGGCTAAGGAGACCATATGGGATGCCGGGATTCGAAACACCAACCTTCTGCATGAAAAGCAAGCTCCTTACCTCCATGCTATCTCTCCGGTCCCGCCTTAATAATTTTTAAATCACCTAGTCATCTTCCAAGCCCTGAAATATAAATTTCTGAGATTCAACTAAGTCAACAAAATATTGAATGCATGTTAGCAAATGAATTTAATATTTTTGAGGTTATAATTGGAATATATATGGATTTTATAGTATTGGCTATAATTAGGAGTTGAAAGAATTATGAATCCCCCTCAAAAATTGCAATAAAATCATATTTGAAAATAAAAGTAAAGGACCATCAGTCCTTTATGGGTAAAATTTGTTACTTTTGAAAAGAACCTACTAAGAATCTTGATCAATCTTACTTTAAGACATTTCTCTTTAAGTATAATTTTAATTTAACTTCTGTTCTCTATCTCTTGCTTACCAAGGAATCTCATAAGTGTAATTTATTTCTCTGTATGTAGCGATTCTTTAGTGGATAGAAATTATATTCTAATGAACTGACATGAACATTTAGATTCTACTGCAATGATATTATCACTAAAAATTAATTTACTGGCATTTGGTTCTTATGCCAGTATATTTGAGATTGGTTACTTTGAGTTTACCAGGACTGATCCCCATAAGATATACTGTAAGCTAACCTCTCTGAGTCTGTATAGCTGAGATACAGGAACTAGACTGGAGTAATCCATCCATGAAGTACAGTAATTTGAGGGCCAGGTTAGTCATTATTATCTTGGGAGTAGCGCTCTCTTTTACTTTTTTCACTAAAATAGGGTTTTGTATGATTTTTAACCTATTTTTAATTACAATGTGGGAAGATAAGAGAAAAAATCAGAATGAAATTTAATCAATAGCCTATCTAAGAAGGCAGACTTTACATACTATAAACCAAAGTGTTAAATAACATTCATTTCAGGACTTTTGTAAAAAATTTTAACAGAACTATCTTCAAACATTTTTCTAGGATAATCAGATAATTGGTCTTAAAGGATCCATTATAGTGACCGTAAGAATGAGCCTCATGGACAGACCACTAGCTATGGAGGTAGCTAACCAGTGGCTTTAACTATTGTGGCTCATGTATATAGCTTCTACCCCTCCCAATCATATCTCGCAGCCAAGGACTGTGTAAAGCCCAGGTTCTGAGGCAAACATTTCTAAGAGACAGTGGGCACTCTGAGGCAACTTGGACTTAAGGATCCCCTCTCATTTTTTCCAACCTTCTTATTGTGCAGGAAACTTTACCTAACCTCATTCCCCTTCTTCATTAGAACTCAAAATCTTACCTGTCTGGTTGTTCTTTTTCTTCTCCAGTCCCCTTTCTGATTTCTCTTAAGCAAATATTTCCTCAAATAATATCTTTGCGCATTTCCTTGTCTTGTCGTCAGTTCTAAAATACAGTGATATGACCACCTAAGTTGTCTTCCATGTTTTATTTCTTGGCATAAAAGAGCAGAATCCCAACAGAGCTAACCCACTCCAAAGGCAGAGCTCAGATGTCATAACCTTCTGTCCCCTTTACTCAGATCAAGAAAGGGCTGGAGAAGAGTTCTTTCTGGTCTATACACTTTTTTTTATAATTTTTATTTTGACCATATTGGCTTACATATCTTTCACAGTAATATTCTAGGTACATATTAACATTGAATCAGGGAATTCCCATCACCAAATTTGCCCTCCCTCCACCCTCGTTCCCATCCTGTAACCCATATCCCCCACCCTCACCCCCCAGGCTGCTAGAATAAGTGTCCCCTCTGTGTCTAGCTTACTACTTATTGATAATATATCTGGTTGGTCCTGGTACCCTCCCTTATTTCCCCCTCTGTTTGAGAGGCAGAACTAGATAATTCAAGTTATGCTATACACTTTATTTAATAAACTTCCTGAGAGACCAGAAACCCAGGAATCTGGATGAGACAAGATCGTTTGTTTGGGAAGAGTGCTATGGAACAGTCATTTAGAATGGACCCATATTATTAACAATGGAACCAGAATAATCAAGAGTGGTTGATATCTGGGAATGGTAATTAAAAATAAAAACAAGAGAAAACTTTTCATTGGGGAGGAAAACTATGCATATTCACCTATATTAATGCTTAACAATTTACAGAGACAAACTTGCATCTCCCCAAAATATTGAGGTAAGAGTATGCTAGAGAGGTTGGGGTCCATAAGGGAGAGTATTTTCCTTGCATGTATGTTCAATTCCAGCAACCCATACGGTCTTCTGAGCCTGCCAGGAGTAATTCCTGAGTAAAGAGCCAGGATTGACCCCTGACTACAGCCGGGTATGATCTAAAAAAAAAAAAAAAAGACAAAAACAAAACAAAACAAAACAAGATTATACCAGAACTGGAGATAGAACAAATACTATGAGTGATCTTGAACATGAGTCATGGATCTAAAGGGAGAAACAGGCAAGATTAGGAGCTAATCCTGTCAGAAATAGCATGATCATTATTTTATTTATTATCTATTAAATCTTATATATTTATTATATTACTTAGTATTATTTATTAGTATTATAATTTTCATTGTGTTAAGGAGAAATGCATCATAGAAAATCACAGCCTTTCATTTTTAAATATGTGTAATATAGGCATAATTTTAAATATGTGCATTTGGAAACGATAGTGTGTTAGTAGCATGCAGCAAGAGTGGTAAATCATTTTTTTGTAATTTTATTGTTCAATTTTTTTTAGTAACTTTCATAATGTTTTCAACAGAGTGTACTTATTTATATATATATATATCAAAGTGCAGAAATTTTCCTTTCCCCATATTCTCACCCACATTTGCTATTTTTCTTTATTAATGTATTTATACAATTTGATTACAAACATTATTATAGTTGGGTTTCAGTCATATAAAGAACAACACCCTGTGTGACATTTCTATCACCAGTGCCCCAAATCACCCACCTCCCTAGCCCCCTGTCTGTATTTGAGACTGGTTTTCTACTTCCCTCATTCATTCACATTGTTTTGTTTTTTTGGGTTTTTTGGGCTACACCCGTTTGATGCTCAGGGGTTGCTCCTGGCTAAGCACTCAGAGATTGCCCCTGGCTTGGGGGAATCATATGGGATGCCAGAGGATCGAACCACTGTCTTTCCTTGGCTAGCACTTGCAAGGCAGACACCTTACCTCTAGCGCCACCTCGCAGGCCCCATTCATTCACATTGTTATGTTGTTGTCAGTGTAGTTATTTTTCTAAATGCGTGGTGAGCTTCATATTGTAGGCTGAACCTTCCAGCCCTTATCTTTATTGCCTCTGAGAATTATTACAAAAATGTCTTTTTTTTTCTTTTTTTTTT
>PVKC010021801.1:0-18001 GCA_004027635.1 Crocidura indochinensis
GAAGAAGAAGAAGAAGAAGAAGAAGAAGAAGAAGAAGAAGAAGAAGAAGAAGAAGAAGAAGAAGAAGAAGAAGAAGAAGAAGAAGAAGAAGGTCTGCCACTGAGGCAAGCATTGTATGACTAAAATTAAATCATGAACAACGTGTATCTTAAGGTGATTCAATTCAAGAATTTATTTTAAAAAATAGGGGCCTGGGAGATAGCATGGAGGTAAGACGTTTGACTTTCATGCAAAAGGTCATCGGTTCGAATCCCGGTGCCCCATATGGTCCCCTGTGCCTGCCAGGAGCAATTTCTGAGCATGGAACCAGGAGTAACCCCTGAGCACTGCCGGGTGTGACCCAAAAACCAAAAAAATAAATAAATAAATAAATAAATAATGAAAAAGAATTCTTCTCAGTAAACAGAATTGGGTTGGGTGAACTTAATTTACCATCACTTTCCTCTTCTCTACTCCTGGCATTGAAAGCTTCTAAGGAAATATGCTCTCAGAGTTCATTTTACAGACTGTTACATGACAACTAGAGAAAAGTTATCCACGTAATTTTGGTGGAAATTCTTTTTTAAGAGTTATTTCCACTCCAGCAGCAAATTCCATTGTAATCATTACCTGTATTCTAAAGACTTACACATATCCGTAACCGAGGTTTTACTTGCGAGTTCCAGAGATAAATACACAAACTCCCGCACCAGAGAGATCATACAGGGTTTGGGATGTTAGATTTGCCTGCAGGTAACCCTGGCAATAGCAAATAGTGCCACAGATACTGCCAGGAGTGATCCTGAATCCAGAGCCAAGACTATGCCCTGAACAATCAAAGGTGTGGTTCCAGATCCACAAATCATCAAAATACCAAACTTCCTGCATGATGACCCAGACAATTTTTTGGTTTGGGTTTTGGGGCTGCACCAGCATGTAATCAGGGATGATTCCTGGTTCTGTGCTCAGTAATCACTCACTCCTGGTGGGGGTCTGGGGATCTTACAGGGTGTCAACAATTGAACATGGATCACCCTTAGGTAATGTAGCTTCTTACCCACTATCATCCCTCTGGCCCTTTTCTCAGGCATTTTTAATTCAAGAATGAATCATTTATTTCTCCTTTCATTTAGCAAAAACAGACAAATTATTGCAGTTTTTGTTATTGACTTACTTAGTGATTCATTACTGATATTTATAGTTTAACTTGAAAAGCTTCATTATACATTTTCTTCATGTCCACCCAATCAATGGTCATATCATTTTCCCCTAATATTCTCTTTGTAAAAAAAGAGCATCAGTTACTCCCAGACCAATACCTGCATTTTTCCATATGTTCTTTATTTTGTAGTCAGAATGGTTTTTCCAAAATACTAATTGTAGCTGAAGCTGTTTTATTCATCATGGTGAGACACAACTAATATTTATTAATTCAACAAATGACTGGGAGGTGAAAAGTAAAGAAATAGTAGACAAGATGCTAGAAATATACTGAGGACATATATTTAAGCATAAGTTTCTTGAGATCATGTTGAGTAGGATTTTGTCTTGTTTGGTTTTGTTGTTTTCGTTTGGGGACCAAAGGGACCATATGTGATTTTGACTATTGAATCCAGGTCAGCTGTGTATGTGACAAGTGTCTTAACCCATCTACTATCTCTCTAGGCCCAAGGAGGTCTTATCGTTAATAAACAATCTAAAATAAAGGGTTTGGGGAGTTATTCCTCCAGCAGTGGGTTGGGCATGGTTTTTTAATCTGTTTTTTTAATCTACTTGCCTGATATCTGACTTCACCACCCTCATTTATAGAGATTAGTGTAAATGTGAAACTCATGGTGACTAAAAAATAAAAAACATTTAAGGGGCCAGAGATATAGCATGGAGGTAGGTGGTTCAAATTCTGCCATCCCATATGATCCCCCAAGCCTGCCAGAAGCAATTTCTGAGCATAGAGCCAAGAGTAACCCCTGAGCACTGCCAGGTGTGACCCCCAAAAATTAAAAGAAAAAGAAAATTTTAAACTTAAAAGCTAAGAAAAAATAAATGGATTTCCTTATTAGGGACTATAGATTTTCAAACTGAGTTAAAATTTTTTAGAAAAAAGGAGGTCAAAGCAGTGGTGCAAGTGGTAAAGCTCTTGCCTTGCATGTGACTAACCTAGGACAGATTGCAGTTGGATCCACAGCTCCCGTATGGTCCCCCAAGCCAGGAGCAATTTCTGAGCACATAGTCAGGAGTAACTCCTGAGCCATCACTGGATATGGCCCAAAAACTGAAAGAAAAAAAGTTTCTAGAAAACACTGTTAAGTCCTTGCCTTAGGAAGTGTAAGCATTCTGCTACATGAAATAGGGCTTCTATTTTATAACTGATGACATGATTTTTTCATAATTGTTTTCTTTTCTATATTGTTTCTTAATCCATAGTCTGAAATAGTTCTAGTTTTTACTGACCCAGTTTGTTTCTGTCTGGCATGATCTGTAATTATTCCTTAAACTTAGAATTCTCTGCTCTCCAATTTTTTCTTTATATATGGCATAAGGGTCATCATTCATGTTTCAGACTTGATCCCTCTCCCTTTAGAGAAAGCGTATTCAACCCTCTACGCTAAATTAGTCCAATAATTATCACCATACTGAATTTTCATGATAATTTATCACTAACCCACATTACCTTTTCTATGAATTTATTTCCTGGCTTATTTCCTTCCTTTTATTAGATTGAAACATTCATGGAGCCATATTTTTGAGGTGGTTGTTGTTCTCCTGTCAGGAAATAACAGAAAATATAATTTAACAAATAATTGTTGAATGAATAAAGGCATGAAAGAACAGCTTCAAATAGAAGTGCTTTTAGGTACTTGTTAATTGAACAGCGACAAGATTCAAGTGGTTTTATCTATTTAACTTTCACTAGAGGAAGGTTCGGTTTAGGAACCCAGCTCCTTTGGAAGTTGGTACAACCTGGAACACATTTCTTAATATATGTTAATCCCTCAACACCTAGCATACTACTTTGCATGGAACAATTAAGGGAAGGATTAAATGTAGTTTGATTGTCAAAGTATGACTATTTTACTCACTTATATAATAATCATTTTTTATTTTAAATTGTGACCAATGTGAAATACAAATCTTTCACAGTTATATTTAAGATACATAGTGATGGTGAAGTAGGGCCATTCTTTTTTTATTTTAACAGACGTTTATTAGAATATATAACTGTACATCTTACACAGTGATATTTGAGGTAGACAATGGCAAATCTTACACAGTGATAGTTAAGGTACATGGTGACAATAAATGAGGGCTTTTCCACCAGTGTTGTCCTCCCTTCATCCCTATTCTCAAGCATATATCCCTTATCACCCTCCTCTATCCCCCAGAATGCTAGTGCATCTAAAAGCATATATGTTAACCCTAATGTAAACCTTTTTTTTTCCAGTTCTAGATATTTTTACTAGTGGAACCTAAAAGTTTTGGACTCAAGGGAGCATTGTAAAAACAATGTTAGTGTGGCAATTATCGTTTGCATGGTCCCACCAAAGGATGGAGTTTATGGAAAGGAAAAACTTTGTTCAAAGAACAAGGAGACCCTAACCCTGGAGTTTCCTGACATAAGACCATTTCTAGGCTTCAGGCAAGCTAGTTTGTCCAATCCCGGTCATTGTCTGTAGTGCCCACACAGTTATATTTTTCACAGTCTCTGTTGTTGATCTCACATCTCTGTATAGAAGGTTCTGGCATCTGTATATCCTACAATGAAGTCATGATGGTGCAGATCAGCATCTAATTTCAACTTGCAATTAACAGGCAATGCAGAAAGTCCTGTCCAGTACACAGGTCATTGTTGTTGTTTAAGTCTTCTCGGTGTTAAGGGAAGACTCCTTTGAGTAAATCGATGTCAAAGCAGCAGTAGGGTCTTCCCTGGTAGAGGATTGCTTCTAGGTGATGTCATAAACAACCTTGGATGTTTCATAGATGGCTTCCCTGGCTCAGGGGTAACTGGAAAATACCCAAACCTCTGAGGCCTGTGCCAGGTCATCAAGTCAATGTTCAGGGTTTGTTGTACTACAAGATTTGTGTGTTCCTATCTCTATTAGATAAGAACTTATTTGTATGTATAGTATTTTCCATTTTAATGTGCCCATGCAAACAAGGAATAATGCCACCTGGCGCTATCAGCGGAAAAGGGGACCTCAAGAACAAGTCCAACAGTCCCCATGACTGGTTCAAACATAAGAATTAAACTGAGGGACTCTATCACCAAAATTCCTTATTGAACAATTCACAGTGAGATTGGTGCCTATGGGGATGCTAGAACAAGTCCAAGAGCCAATTGACTTGGTTCTTGTATAAACGTTAAATGGAGGGAGACTTCTACAAACTTCCTTATTTGACAAATAACAAAAGGAAGGAAAGATAGAGAGGGACTCTTTCACCAAAATACCTTATTGAACAGTTCACATACTAACTTCTTTATTTAACAAATAACAAAGGGATAAAAAGTGGGGAAAATAAGCAATCTAAATTGAGAGAATGGACTCAATAGTTACTGTATATGGGAACTAATCAGAAACCTAGTATACTAGCAAACACAGTTACACAGTGAAGAAAGGAAGAGGCCAAGAAGCCACTAAGAGTGAACAAGTAGCAAAAAAGTACTGCCCTCTTCCTAGCCTGAGAGTCCATCCTCCCATTTTTATTTTGAATACATATGGTACGAGTGGTGCGCTAGCCCCCGTGCTGATTTCAAAGTGGAGACCAATTAAAAAGAATAACAGTGAATGTCGACACATATACCAGTGCTGCTTAGGTCCACCCTCCACCCCATGTGTCCCCCCCACCCCCCTAGTGTAGGGAGACTAAGGCAGAAAGACAGAGGACTACGATAGAGTCCACATGGGCCGACAACCAGGGAAGACCTGAAAAAAGGGGAGAAATATGGGAACGACTGGAGGCCTGCCAGGCTTCCCAGCACCCCCCAAGCTACAGAGAATGCCATTCTGCACAGGGTGTCCCCTAACCCCAGTACCTGGGTAGAGCTGACCTCCAGGATCAAAGCACCGGAAGCCAGCTATCTGCCTGACCCCTCCCTTTGCTCCTCCTCTCTAGTGTAGAGAGGGTGGGAGCCTGGAGACCCCTAATGGAGTCCACCTGAATCCACAGCAGGTCAGCCGAGTTGGTACTCGGGCCACGCCTAGAGTCCAGGGGGAAAGAATGACCCCTCGGGCCATTCTTACCACCACTGTTGTCCTTCTTCTGCCCCTGTTCCCAGCATGTATCCCATACATCTCCCCTTTGGCCCCTGGACTGCTAGTATAATGGGTCCCCTTTGTATATAACTTGTTGTAGGTTGGATATCTTGATTCTGTTATTGTTGACTTTGGGTTTGATATTTAGGTCTGGTCATTTGCTATCCATTCAATGTTAATGTGACTGTTTGCTCCTGGTACCTTCCATTTCCCCCCCACCCCTCAATTTATGAGGTAGAACAAGATGATTCAAGTTCTGTGGTTCTGTTAGGAAGACAAAGAAAAGAAAAGAAAAGAAAAGAAAAGAAAAGAAAAGAAAAGAAAAGAAAAGAAAAGAAAAGAAAAGAAAAGAAAAGAAAAAAAAAGAAAAGAAAAGAAAAGAAAAGAAAAGAAAAGAAAGGAAAGCTTGGAGGAGTCTGTCTAGGAGCTATCAATTTCAATTTAATAGAAGAAAGAAAAAAGAAAAAACCAAACAAACAATAAGCAGCAACTATACAACAACAAGAGAAATAGAAAAAGGAAGGAGGGTTGGTGTGGCAAAGTTAGGTGTTTGTTTGTTTGTTTGTTTGTTTTTGCATAGTCATAGGAAAAATAGAGAAATTGAAAAGGGACTAAGCTTAGCCCAAGGGACACAGTGTTACTCCACTCTATTTTTCTAAAAAATACAGAATGCTTCATGAATTTGAGTATCATCCTTACGTTTATCTACTTTGAAACATACACTCATGGGGAACAACTACAGGCTTCAGACATGCTCATTATCAAACCCCAAGATCAATTTTGGGAGCTCTAGGAAATGTGCTTGCAAAAATAAGTACTTTTAAATTAAAGATCTTGATGTTTGCAGAGGTCATAGGATGAAGTCTAGAATGGAGTCTTTTTTTTAATAAAATATTTAAGCATCATAATTAAAGCATGATTGTAGTTAGGTTTAGTCCTAAACATAACTCCCCCCTTCACCAATGTAACATTCCCACCACCAATGCCCTCCTCAAGCCCCCCCCCAATACTGTCTCTATTCAAGACGGCCATTCTAATTCTCTCATTCATTAACATTGTCATGCTAGTTGTGAGTGTAGTTATTTTCTTTTTTTTTTTTTTTTTTTTGGTTTTTGGGTCTCACCCGGCAGTGCTCAGGGGTTACTCCTGGCTCCATGCTCAGAAATTGCTCCTGGCAGGCACAGGGGACCATATGGGGCACCGGAATTCGAACTGATGACCTTTTGCATGAAAGGCAAACACCTTACCTCCATGCTATCTCCCGGGCCCCAAGTGTAGTTATTTTCTTAACAGCATTCACCACTCTCTCTGGTGAGCTTCATGTTGTGAGCCGGTCCTTGCAGCCCTAAACTCTATTATGTCTGGGTCTTATTACAATAATATCTTTAAATTTTCTTAAAACCTATATATTAATGAGACTATTCTGTCTATCTCTCTCTCTCTGACTAATTTCACTTAGCATAATAGATTCCATGTACATCCACGTATAGGAAAATTTCATGACTTAATCTCTCCTGACAGCTGCATAATATTCCATTGTATATATGTACCACAGTTTCTTTAGCCATTCATCTGTTGAATGGCATCTTGGTTGTTTCCAGAATCTAGCTATTGTAAATAGCGCTACAATGAATATAGGTGTAAGGAAGAGATTTTGAATTGTATTGTTGTTTTTCTAGTAGTGAAATAGCTGAATCATATGGGAGTTCAATTTCCAGTTTTATGAGGAATTTAGAAATTGTTTTCCATTAGGCTGGATTAGACAGCATTCACACCAGCAGTGAATAAGAATCCCTTTGTTTCCACATCCCCACCAGCACTGATTGTTCTTATTTTCTGTGATGTGTGCCTGTCTCTGTGGTGTGAGATGGTACATTATTGTAGTTTTGATTTGCATCTCCTTGATGATTAGTGATGTGGAGCATTTTTTCATGTGTCTTTTGACACTGTATTTCTTCTTTGAGGAAGTGTCTGTTCAATTCTTCTCCCCATTTTGTTTGATGGGTTTATATATTTTTTTCTTATTAAGTTCTGTCAGTACCTTGTATACCTTAGATATTAGCTCCTTTTATGATGGGTATTGGGTGAATAGTTTCTCCCATTCTGTAAATGATTTTTGTATTTTAGGCACTCTTTCCTTTGTGGTGCAGAAGCTTCTCAACTTAATATAGTTCTGTTTATCGCCATTTCCACTTGTTTGGAGAGTGCTATTTTCTCCTTGAAGATGCCTTTAGTCTCAATATCATATGGTGTTTTACCTATTTGTTGTTCTATATATCTATGATTTCAGGCCTTCTACCAAGGTCTTTAATCCATTTGAATTTGATCTTTGTGCATGGTATTAACTGGGGGTCTGAGTTCACTTTTTTTTGCAAGTATCTAACCACTTGTGCCAACACCACTTGTTGAAGAGTCTTTCTTTGCTCCTTTTTTGATTTCTTGCCCCTTTATCAAAGATTAGTTTATTGTATCTGGGGAATAGTCTCTGAATACTCAAGTCTATTCCACTGATCTGGGGATCTGTATTTATTCCAATACCATGCTGTTTTGATAACTATTGTTTTGTAATACAGTTTAAAATTGGGGAAAGGAATGCCTCCCATATTCCTTTTGCCAAGGATTGCTTTAGCTATTCGTGGGTGTTTATTGTTCCAAATGAATTTCAGGAATGTTTGATTCACTTCTTTGAAAAATGTCCTGGGTATCTTTAGAGGGACTGCATTAAATATGTAAAATGCCTTGAGGAGTATTTGCCATTTTAATTATATGAATCCTGCGAATCTATAAGCAGGGTATGTGTCTTCATTTCCTTATGTGCTCTCTTATTTCTTGAGCAGGCCTTTGTAGTTTTCTTTGTATAGTCCCTTTAACTCTTTAGCTAAATTGACTCCAAGATATTTGAGTTTGTGGGGCACTGTGTGAATGGGGTATTTTTAATGTCCATTTCTTCTCTATCATAATGTATAAGAATGCCATTGACTTTTGGTGTTAATTTTGTAGCCTGCCACTTTGCTATATGAATCTATAGTTTCTAGAAGCTTTTTGGTAGAGTCTTTAGGGTTTTCTAAATATATTATCATGTCATCTGCAAACAGAGAGAGCTTGACTTTATCCTTACCTATCTGGATGCCCTTGATATCTTTTTCTTGCCTAATCGCTATGACAAGTACTCCCAGTACTATGTTGAATAGGAGTGGTGAGAGAGGGCAGCCTTGTCTTGTACCAGATTTTAGGGAAAAGACTTTTAGTTTATCTCTATTAATAATAATATTTGCCATTTGCTTGTGGTAGATGGCCTTGGCTATATTGAGAAAAGTTCCTTTCATTCTCATCTTGATGAGCTTTTTATAAAGAATGAGTGCTGGATCTTATAGAATGTGTTTTCTGCATCTACTGATATGATAATATGATATTTGTTTTTCTTTTAGTTGATATGGTGTATTATGTTGATTGATTTATGTATGTTAAACAATCCTTGCATTCCTGAGTTGAAACCTACTTGGTAGTGGTGATGTATTGAATTCTATTTGCCATAATTTTGTTGAGGATCTTTGCATCTGTGCTCATCAGGAATTTTGGTCTCTAATTTTCTTTGTTGGCAGCGTCTGTCTGATTTTTATATCAATGTTATGTTAGCTTCATAGAAACTATTTGGAAGTGTTCCTGTTTCTTCAGTTTTATGAAAGAGCCTGAAAAGGATTGGTAGGAAGTTCCTTTTGAGGGGTTTGAAAGAATTCATTAGTGAATCCATCTGGGCCTGGGTTTTTCTTTCTTTTTTTTTTTTGGCAGATGTTTAATTACAATTTGAATTTCCTCAATAGTGATGGGACTGTTCAGATATGCTGCCCCATCTTTATTTAACTATGGGAGATTATAAGAATCCAAACTTGTCCATTTTTGCCAGGTTCTCATGTCTTGTGACATAGAGTTTCTTAAAGTAATCTCTGATTACCCTTTGAATCTCTGCAATATCTGTAGCAATTTCCACGTTTTCATTTCTAATCTGGTTTATGAAGTTTCCATATATATTTCTTTGTGAGTTTTGCCAGTGGTTTATCAATCTTGTTTATTTCCTCAAAGAACCAACTTTTGCTTTCATTGATCTTCCAGATTGTTTTCTGGATTTCCACATTATTGATTTCTGATCTGAACTTTGTTATTTCCTTCTGCCTACATATTTTTGGTTCCATTTGTTGATCATTTTCTAATTTTATAAGCTGTGTCATTAAGCTATTTATGTAGGCCCCTTCTTCCTTCATCATGTGTGTTTGCAAAGCTATAAATTTTCCTCTCAGTACTGCTTTTTCTGTGTCCCATAAATCTGATAATTTGTGTCTTTATTGTCACTTGTTTCCAAGAATGCTTTGATTTCATCTCTGACCCACTGGTTGTTCTGTGGGAAGCTGTTTAATTTCCATGTTAAAGTTTTTGTTCTGTGTCCCTTTGTAGTTCATGTCTAATTTCAGTGCCTTGTGATCAGAGACGGTAGCCTGCACTATTTTTATCCTCTTGATTTTATGGAGATATGTTTTATCGGCTAGTATGTATTCTTTCCTGGAGAATGGCCCATGTGAATTAGAGAAAAATGTGTATTCATGTTTCTGAGAATGGCGTGCTCTACATATATCTACTACTCCACTTTCTTTCTTTTCTCTTTTTAGAGCTAGTGTATTTTGGGGGGTTTCTGTCTCGTTGACCTATCAAGGTGTGACAGGGAAGTATTGAAGTCTCCCAGAATTATTGTGTTGTTATTGATATATTTTTTTATATTTGTCAACAATTGTATTAAATACTTTTCTGGTTCCTCATTGGGTGAGTATTTGTTTAGTAGTGTGATTTCTTCCTGTTGTCCATATCCCTTGATTAGTACAAAATGTCCATCCTTGTCCCTTACAACTTTTCTAAATCTAAAGTCTTTATTATCTGATATTAGTATGGCCACTCCAGCATTTTTAAGGGTGTTGTTTGCTTGGATGATTTTTCTCCAACCTTTGATATTGAGTCTATGCTTGTCCTGAATATTCAGGTGTGTTTCTTATAGGCAGCAGAAGGTTGGATTCAAATTTTTGACCCTTTTAGCCACTCTGTGTCTCCTAACTGGTGCATTTAGTCCATTGACATTGAGAGAGATAATTGTCATAGGATTTAATGCCAACTCTATGTAGGAGTTTGGTGTTTCTGTTGGTCAGTCTTGTCTTAAAGTTGACCTTTTAGTATTTTTAAGGCTGGTTTTGAGTATGCAAAGTTTCTGAGTTGCTTTTTATTCCTCAAACCTGAAAATGGGTCTGGCTAGGTGCAATATTCTAGGTGAAGCATTTATTTCATTGATTTTTGTCACTATGTCCCACCGCTGCCTTCTGGCCTTGAGGGTTTCTTGAGACAGGTCTGCTCTAAATATCAAGGGATGTATTTTCCCTTTTTGATCTTGCTGCTTTTAGTATTTTATCCCTATCTGTGGAATTTTTTTATTGTGACAAGGATGTGTCCTGGGGTGCTTTTTCTTGGGTCTCTTTTAGCTGGTACTCTTCGGGCATGTAGGATTTGGTTTCATGTAATCTTTAGCTTTGGTAGTTTCTCTGTATTGATGTCCTTGACTGTTGATTCTTCCTGGGGATTTTCTTCCTAGGTTTCTGGAACTCCAATGATTCTTAAGTTCTTTCTGTTGATCTTAGTAGAGACTTCTGTTTTCATCTGTTCATATTCTTTGAGTAATTCTTCCATTGTCTGATCACTTATTTTAAGGCCTTTTTCTGATCTCTTCTGCTGTAGGGCATTGTTATGCATCTCGTCTTCCAATTCACTAATTCTATCCTCAGCTGCTGTTACCCTATTGGAGATACTTTCCATTGAGGTTTTCAACTCATCTACTGAGTTTTTCAGACCTGTTATTCCTGTTTGGAGTTTTCTGATTTTTATCTTCATATTAAGATAAAAAGAATCTTTATTCTTATTAGTGTTCCATTCAACTTGATCTATGCTTCCTTTGAGTTCTGTGAACATTGTCCATATTTCTTCTCTAAACTCCATATCTGCGAGACTATTTTCTGGACATCAGAGTTGCCATCTTCATTTTCTATGCCTGATGTTAGCCTGCGTGTTTCCCCATTGTCAAGTTTTTATTGTGGATTTTTCTACATGTTCTGGTGCTATTCATCAGCTAGGTGAAGTGCACAGCTGCACTCCTCTGACTTCACCTTTTGTGGGTGGGACAACTCACCTCAGGAGAAGGCAAGCCTTCAGGGAAGGTTGTCAGAGAGAAGCAAAGTTCCCAGGCTGAAGCAAGCAGAGAAAAGGCCTAAGATGTCTGCCATGCTTCAGAGACACAGTGGAGTCAGCGAGTTTCACAGTCTCTGGGCAGGGAAGACTCACCTCAGGAGAAGGCGAGTCCTCAGGGAAGGATGCCAGAGAGGACCAAATTTCCCAGGCTGAAGCAAGCAGAGAGAAGGCCCAAGATGTCTGCCATGCTTCAGAGACACAGCAGAGTCTAAAAAGATGTTTCTTGATTTACAACCATTTTTGAAGAAAAGTCAAGTCAGAAAGCTTAAAAAAGAAACAGAAAAGCATAATATTGAAAGAAAGCTTACTTACAAGATATAAGCACATTAATTGAGCATTTATTTATTAATTAATGCAGAATCCTATGTCTTTAATCAATATTTGAATAAGGATTGAGAAGAAGAAAGGGTTTAGACCTACAAAATCACATCTAAGTTAATATTAGTTAAATATTTAAAGCCAAAACATATTTTTCATGTTTGAAGTGTTATGATCCTGAGACTGCTATTTAGCCTAAACAATGGAAAGATATTCTGGCACATATAAGAAACTCAATAAATATTTTAATGAATGAATAATGTTGTAAAAGTAGTGACATTGTTAAAATATTGATTTATAAACATACATTTTAGGCAACAAGTTAATACACTGAAAACTGTATTTTAGTCAATAAAGTGTTGTATTATGCTCAATCTTTCAAGAATTGAGAAGTTACAATATTAAGTGAACCAGTAATTTAGTCAATGATCAGAGCATTTTGCTGGAATTCCCACTGTGGGCAGCCACACCTTGGGAGCAGAAGTGGGTGCAAACGTTATTTCTTTGCATTGCCTCTGGAGAAAGCATGAAATTAAACAAACTCTGTGTATGTGTATTCAACTGTTATGTGACCAGGAACTGACCCTTACTAAGACTCACCACTGAGCCCCATCAACAGCCATTAACAATTTTATCATCAGTTCCTTTCATTAAGAATAGAGGCTCTTATGGACATTTGAGAACCCATTTTTTCAATGAACTCTCCATTAAAATTTCAATTCTGCTATTCTTAGAGAAGTTACCTACTCCTTTCTTCCAACACTCAGAGAAAAGGAAGATACCATAGTGTGTGTGTATGTATGTATGTATGTATATATATAAGTATATATATAAATTTTACGGGATAGGGAGATTGTTTTATGTTTTCCTTCTTTGTTTTTAATTTTAGTTTTTCAGGTATTTAGCTCAAATACTATATAACACCATCTGTGGTAATTTCTAGATGTTCATTATGTGTGGCACACTCTGGGTGGGTGGAACATATTAATTGATAGAACAAGGAAGCTTCTGAAAGTTAGTTTCTCTGTTTTCTAAGGAGACTATTTGTTTCTTCTGCACATCTTGCTAACAAAATCCACAACTTTAATCACATGATGATTCAGAAAATCTGTTCCAGGCCCCATGCTTCTCTCCCTCCATCCCTGAACACCATATCATTGACTTTCCCAGCATCAAGAACTTTCTAGAATGTTATCTGATTCAGCAGATGTGCTGGGAGTGAACACATGAAATGTGGAGATTGAAATAGAATTGTTGAAAGCAAGCACCTGTTATTATTTCTGTAAGAAGAATTAAGTAGTGGCCTGGGAGATAGCATGGAGATAACGCATTTGCCTTTCATGCAAAAGGTCATTGGTTCAAATCCCGGTGCCCCATATGGTCCCCCGTGCTTGCCAGGAGCAATTTCTGAGCATGGAGCCAGGAGTAACCCCTAAGCACTGCCAGGTGTGACCCGAAAACCACCAAAAAAAAAAAAAAAGAAGAAGAAGAAGAAGAATTAAGTAATTTCATTGTTCTTATTATGGTTTCAAAGTCAATTTGCTACTTAGTGGATAAGTGGATAAAAGTAGAATCAGATTATTAATTCACAACAAGAAACACTGTCAATTGTGACCCAATCAGTTGTCTGGGTAGGACAGATTCAGTGAGGATGAATCAAAAGAATCACCTTCAGTCTGACTGTTATAAAGCAATTATAAAACTATTATAAAGTTTGTCTATGATCATTAAAAATACCTTTCTACCCTCCGCCATATTTTTTGGTGGTAAAATACAACTTTTTAAACAAGAAGATTAGATAAAATAGGATGAAACCTTTTTTGCAAAATTGATTCTCCTGATACATCATTTTGGATGGAGGTGTCAAGGTTCATTTGGGCCAAATACACTCCTGGCTCTGTGTTCAGGGTCACTCCTGGCACTGCTGGGGAACCATATACCGTGTCAGAGTGAAACCAGAATGGGCCTTCTGACCCCATTAGTATGGAATTTTGACACCAGCTTTCATGGTCAGATTTCAGCATGAGTGTAATAAGTGCAGGACAGAGAAGGCTCTTGGATATTACTGTAACTAGGTTGTTATTGTAGGGTGGTCACTGGAATGATTCTTTATCTAGTGGAACTAATGAGCCATCCAGAGCTTGTCTAAGGACAACTGAGTTATCAGCAGATTTGGTTTGGTATGGAGAGGCTGAAAGAATCCAGTAAAGATGGATAGTTAATAAGAGAAATGCTGTAAGAAATAACTTCAGAAGTACTGTGGTTTTTTTTTTTTTTTACCATCTGTGAAGAAGCATTAAAATAAGTTCAATAACAGTTCAACAACAGGTGAGATTTTTTTCCTGCCTGTAATGTTGGATCCCGGCAAGACCAGACCCAGAAGAAGAATGCCTTAGCGTGGGAGAAGGATAGTAGAAAACGAGTACATAGGGAATTCAAGCCATTTTATTTTAAGTGAGAGTGGGATACTTATAGTATGCCTCAGCCAATCAAATTAGAGGAAAGTAAGTATGAGTGCTGTATGTTTAGGGAAAAACAGGGTGTGAGCTCTGTGTATTTGGGAGGGTTAGGAGAAAGCAGAGTGTGTGTTTAGCTACACTGTTTCTATTTTAAAAATGGTTGTTTAGCTACGTCTAAACAATAGAAACCCCTTGTGAACATGCTAGCTTAGTATTATTGTGGAAAACCAAGAGTCTTTTCCACTGTACATTGGAGGTACACGTACAATTCAGGACTGGAGTGATAGTACAGCAGATAGTACAGAGTGTAAGGCACTGGGCTTGCATGGGGCTAACTGGAATTTGATCCCAACATTACTTGGAGTAATTTGTGAGCACAGAGCCTGAGCACCACCAGCTATAGTCCCCCCCAAAAAACAAAGAAAATAAATGTTTATAGTTGTTACTTTTAAAATATAAAATTCCAAGTGCTTACAATATAAGAAATTGCTACAAAACCATTTTAAACATGTTATTTATTTTTGCTAGTGGACTCATTTTCATATATCATGACTGTCATTTGTTTAAAAGACAATTATAGCTTTATTTTCCAATTAGCAAAGGAACTGCTTGCTCTGATAGGTTACATGCATCAGCCTTTTATATCTGCAGGAGTCAACCAATTTCATATTTGATGCTATCTAAAGGAGCAAAAAATTCATTCTACTAAAAAATTAGGAGCAGAATTAGTAACCTTTATATTATAATGTAAACTAATGCAAATAGAAGACTAAAATCAGATACTGGCTAGGGATTTAAACTTGTCTTTGGTTGATAGACTCCAAAACTGCTTTTCTTTTTACTTTAAAAATAAGACAAAATTTTATTTTCAATAAGCATTGGCTAAATGCTTATTATAAAATTAATAAAAAATATTATGGCATTTCTTGCATAGATGACAGGCATACTGGACAGTACCTACAAAAGTATCTCACAACAAAGTTCATAAGTAGGATAGCATGGAGGTAAGGCGTTTGCCTTTCATGCAAAAGGTCATCGGTTCGAATCCCGGTGCCCCATATGGTCCCCCGTGCCTGCCAGGAGCAATTTCTGAGCATGGAGCCAGGAGTAACCCCTGAGCACTGCTGGGTGTGACCCAAAAACAAAAAACAAAAAAAAAAAAGTTCATAAGTAGGGCTTCATTCCTGTCTTATTTTTTTTAAAGCTCATCAGACCCAAACTGAAGACATGCCACTTCTAGATTCTTCTGTTTTAGTATTTTATAAATGTTACCTACATCAAAGCAAGGGGAGTAGCTAATTTACAATTCATTATTTTCCTGCAGAATTATATAAGGTAGCAAAATAACTCTGATTACAACAAAAAGTTCAAACCTAACTAACATATATGCAACTATTCCAACCTTCTTTCACTTCCAAATATCACTCTATCCAGCTATATTTAAGGCCTATTTTCTTTATATTTTATTTTTATTTTGACCATATTGGCTTACACAGTAGTATTTTAGGTACATATTAACATTAACCAGGGGAATTCCCATCACCAAATTGGTCCTCCCTCAACCCACCGTTCCCTTCCTGCAACCCATGTCCCCCACCCTCACCCCCCAGACTACTAGAGTAAGTTAAGTGGTTCCTTCTGTGTCTAGTGATCATATATCTGTTTGGTCCTGGTACCCTCCCTTGTTTCCCCCTCTATTTGAGAGGTGGAGCTAGATAGTTCGAGTTATGTGGTTTTGTTAGAAGGAAAGAAAAGCAATAGAATAGGGTAAAAAAATCAAATAAGTTGAAAATGGGTGGAGTCCTTCTAGAGGCTTTCAAACTCAGTTTGAGAGAGGACAGGAAAAAGGTTATTGAAATACCACAACAATGCAAGAAGATATATCAAATAAAGGATTTCATCAGCATTCCTGCGGGTGAAGGCTGCCTGTTTCAGAGGCGGGTTGGGACGTATGCATACTGATTCCTGCTGCTTTCTGCCAGGAGTCAGAAGGGCGCAGAGGCCATCTTGGGTCATGCGGTTTCCAGCTCCTGAGACTAGATTTCATCAGCATTCCTGCTGGTGAACCTGCTTGCTTCAGAAGAAATCTAATTATAATTAGAACTCAGATGCCAGCACCCCTTTCTACCTGTCCTCTGTGCTGTGCTGCATTTTCGGCCTGATTTCATTCTGTGTGTTGCTCTTCTACGAACAACCAGCTTTTCCTGGAGATGTAAAGAAGTGTTTTCTGACTGAAAAACTGTGAGTGCTGCCTGTGTGTGTCTCTCTCCTGTCCTGTCGCCTGAACCTCTTGGCAGTGAGCTGAAAAGTGGCTCTAGAAGAGCACGGCCGCTCCACTCTGCTCCTCGGCCATGCTCTCTTTCTAAGGAAAGAACACCATCGCAACAAGAAGAACAAATAACACAAGGACTATGCTGGATCACTGAAGTCCAGCATTTCTCTCTGGACTGTCTTCTCTCCTGCGTGCTTGGGCCTAAGATTTGATCCTGTGTGAGGCCTCATCCATGGAGGACTCCACTCACTTGTAGGCAAAACGACACACCCAGAAGGGGCAGAATCAGAGGAGTGTGGCTGCATACATCATTTAGCCAATGAATACCACCACAACACGTAGAAAAACCCACAATAAATGAAATAACATGTCAACTAACAGGCCTGAAAAACTCAGTAAATGAATTGAATGACAAAATGGATAAGCTCAACACCAGGGTAAAAGAAGCTGAGAATAGAATAGTTGCTGTGGAAGATGAGGTAAATAACCACTCCATACAGTGGGAGAGATTGGGGGAAAAAAACCTGAAACAAATGAACAGACAGTGGAAAAAATAGTCAAAGAATGGGAACAGATGGAAATAGAAGTCTATGATAAAATCAGCAGAAACAACCAACAGAAACAACTTAAGAATCATGGGAGTCCCAGAGACACAGGAAGAAAATTTCCAGGAAGAATCAACGGTCAAGAACATCATTAAAGAGAAACTTCCAGAGCTAAAGAATATATGTGATCAAATCTTGCATGCCCGAAGAGTACCAACCAAAAGAAACCCCAGAAAAAATACCTCAAGACACATCCTAGTCACAATGATGAATCCCACAGATAGAGACATAATTCTGCAAACAGCAAGATCAAAAAAGGAAATTACATTCAAGGGAGCATCCTTGAGATTTACAGCAGACCTGTCACCAGAAACACTCAAGGCCAGAAAGCAGTGGTGGGATATTGTGACTAGACTGAATGAAATGAATGCTTAACCTAGAATACTATACCCAGCAAAACTCACATTCCGGTTTGACAGAAAAATACATGGTTTCACAGACAAAAAACAGCTCAGAAACTTTACAGACTCAAACCCACTCTTAAGAGAAAAACTGAAAGACCTAATTTAAGACAAGACTAACCAAAAGACATACCAAATTTCAATATAAAGATGGCATCAAATCCCAGGACAATTCTTTCTCTCAATGTCAATGGACTAAATGCACCAGTTAAGAGACTCAGAGTGGTTAAATGGATCAAAAACTTTCTGCTGTCTGCAAGAAACGCACCTGAATAGTCAGAACAAATATAGACTCAAAATAAAAGGCTGGAGGAAAATTATCCAAGCAAACAACACCCATAAAAAAGCTGGAGTGGCCATACTAATATCAGATAATGCAAACTTTATACTCAGGAAGGTTGTCAGGGACAAAGATGGCCTAGTGGATATATATATGACA
>PVKC010021802.1:7931-18082 GCA_004027635.1 Crocidura indochinensis
AAAAAAAAAAAAAAAAAAAAAAAAAAAAAAAAAAAAAAAAAAAAAAAAAAAAAAAAAAAAAAAAAAAAAAAAAAAAAAAAAAAAAAAAAAAAAAAAAAAAAAAAAAAAAAAAAAAAAAAAAAAAAAAAAAAAAAAAAAAAAAGAAAAGAAAAAGAAACAGGAGAGAGAAAACCAATATACACCAATAACCCTGATGAATACAGATGCAAATATCCTCAATAAAATTTTGGCCAATAGGATCTAATGCTTCATTATAAAGTCATACAGCATGATCAAGTAAGATTCATTGCTGAAATGCAAGGATAGTTTAATATACATAAATCAGTCAACACAATACATGATATCATCAAAAAGAAAAATGAAAACCACGTAATCATATCAATACATGCAGTGTTAAAGCATTCAATAAGGTCTAACACCCATTTTTGATAAAAAAAAATAATCTCATCAAGATTGCAATGATGGAAGGAACTTTTCTCAATATAGTCAAGATCATCTACCAGAAGCGAATGGCAAATATTATTCTCAATGAAGATAAAGCAAAAGCTTTTCCTCTAAAATCTGGTATAAGACAAGGCTGCCATCTTAACACCACTCCTATTCAACATAGTGTTGTAATTTTTTGCTATTATACAATTAGGCAAGAAAAAGATATCAAGTGCATATAGATAGGAAAAGAAGAAGCCAAGCTCTCACTGTTTCCAGATGACATGATATATTTATATAGCCCGAAGATTCTACCAAAAAGCTTCTAGAAAAAATAGATTCATATAGCAAAATGGCAGGCTACAAAATTAACACTCAAAAATCAATGGCCTTTTTATATACCAATAGTGATATAGAAGATATGGACATTAAAAAATTTATCCCGAAACATGAGACATGTCTTCAGTCTCCTCTCTACTGTCCTACAGCCTAGGATTTTGGTTATCTCTGCCATTGGTCCTGAAGGCTCATCTTCTTCAGAGCTGAGCAGTCCTGCCCACAAACAGTAAAACTAGTTTCTGCTGTTTTCCCTGAAACACGGCAGACATTTTGGGCCTTCTCTTTGCTGTTTTGTGGCCTGAGATTTTTATTCTCTCCGTCATTGTTTCCTGAGGGCTCGTCTTCTTCAGAGGTGAACAGTTTCAGCCACCAACAGTAAAGCTGATATCTGCTGTGCAACCTGAAACATGCCAGATGTCTTGGGTCTTCTTTCTGTTATCCTGCAGCAAAGATTTTGATCCTCTAGGCCATTGTTCACAAGGGCTCTTCTTCATCAGTGATGAGCATTCCTTCGCACACGACATGGAGCAGCAGAAACTTGACCACTCTGCTTCACAGCCACGCACACCTTCTAGACAATGAAACCACCACAACACGTAGAAAAAGTCACACTCAAGTTGACAATGGGGAAACAACGCAGACCAACATCAGGGATATGTAATGAAGATGTCAACTCTGATGACCTGAAAACTGCCAACCAACTCGTTAGTCTCTCAGCACAGAATTTAGAGAAGAAAGATGGAGGATCTGCATATAACTCAAAGACAGCATAGATTGAGTCGAATGTTACCCAAATAAGAATCAAAAGGATATGAAGTTACAAATCAGAAAGCACCAAACTGAAATAACAGGTCTGAAAAATTCAGTAACAAAATGGAAATTTCAATGGAAAGCCTCTCCAACAGGGTAAAATGGCAGAGGATATAATCAGTGAGTTGGAAGATGAGATAAATAACAACTCTATACAGTGGAAGAGATTGAAAAAAAGCTTTAAAGCAAATGATCAGACAATGGAAAAATTATTCAAAGAATGTGAACAGATGAAAATTGAAGTCTGATATAAGCTCAACAGAAACACCATGAGAATCATTAGAGTTCCAAAAACTCAGATAATCCCCAGAAAGAATCAGCAGTCAAGGATATCATTGCAGAGAAACTCCCAGGTAAAAGAGGTAAAGAGTGCATGCTATCAAATCCTACATGCCAGAAGATTACCAACTAGAAGAGACCCAAATAAAAGCACCTCAGGAAACATTCTAGTCAGAATGATGAATGTCACAGATAGGTACATAATACTGAAAGCAGCAAGGTTAAAAGGGCAATTACATTCAAAGGACCATCCTTAAGATTTACAACAGATCTGTCAGAAAAAAACTTTCAAGGCCAGAAGGCAATGATGGAACATAGTGACAAAACTCAATGAAGTGAATGTTTCGCTTAGAATACTGCACGCAGCCATACTCACTTTCATGTTTGAAGGAAGTATACATAGCTTCACGGATTACAGGTCAGAAACTTCAAACAACTGAAAGGTCTAATTTAAGACAAGACTGACAGACACACCAAACGTCTACACAATGATGGCAGTAAATCCATGGCAGTTATATATCTCAGTGAAAATGAACTAAGTACTTCTTTAAAAAGACATGTAATGGCTAAATGGATGAAAAAGCTGAATCAAACCTTTTGTGGCCTACAAGAAGCACACCTGAATAGTCAGAACAAGCATAGACTCAAAGTCAAAGACTGGAGGAAAATTACTGAAACAAACACTGTTAAAAAAGTTGGAGTGGCCATGTTAATATCAGATGACACAAACTTTAGACTCAGAAAATTTGTAAGGGTCAAAGATGAACATTGCTTACTAATCAAGGTATTTGTATAACAGGAAGAAATCACACTCCTAAACATATATGTACTCAATGATAGACCAGCAAAATATTTAACACAATTGTTGACTTATCTGAAAGAAAACATCAAAGTAGCATAATAATTATGGGAGATTTCAACACTACCCTGTCACCCATTAACCCAATTGAGACCAAACAAAAATATACTAGCTCCAAAAAGAGAAATGGAAGAAAGTGGTCTAGAAGATTTATGTAGGGCACTCTATTACCAGAACCTAGATATACATTCTTTTCCAATGCACATAGGTCATTGTCCAGGATAGACCACATGTTGGCACATAAAGCATACCTCCATAAAATCAAGAGGATATAAATCATGCAGATTGCAACTGCTGATCACAAGGCAATGAAATTAGACGTGAACTACAGAGAGACACAGAAGAAAAACTTTAACACCTGGAAATTAAACAGCTTACTACTGAACAACCAGTGGTCAGAGATGAAACTGAAGTGGAAATTAAACATTCCTGCTAAAAATGACAATGAAGACACACATGATCAGAATTTCTGTGACACAGCAAAAGCTTACTGAGAGGAAAATGTATAGCTTTGCAAGCACAAATTGGGAAGGAAGAAGGGGCCTGCATGAATAGCTAAATGACACAGCTTATAAAATTAGAAAATGATAAACAAAAGGAGCCAAAAATATGTAGGCAGAAGGAAACAAAGCTTAGAGCAGAAATCAATGAAGTGGAAGTCCAAAAAACAATCTGAAAGTTCAACAAAGGTAAAAGTTGGTTATTTGAAATAATAAACAAGATTGATAAACTGCTGGCAAAACTCACAAAGAAAGCAAGAGAGAAACATGATAAAGAGTAGAAATGAAATGGTGGAGATCACTGTAACTATTGCAGATTCAAAGGTTAATCAGAGACTGTCTTGAGAAACTCTATGCCACAAAACATGAGAACCTGGAAGAAATGGATAAAATCTTGGACTCTTATAACCTTCCACAGTTGAATAAAGATGATACAGCATATCTAAATAGCCCTATTTTTATTGAGGAAATTAAAATGGTAATTAAAAGTCTTGCAAAAAACAAAAGTCCAGGCCCATTAATGAATTCTTTCAAAACTTTCAAGAGGAACTACCACCAATTCTTAGGCTCTTTCATAAAATTGAAGAAACAGGAACACTTCAAAATATTTTTTATGAAGCTAACATCACTTTGATACAAAATCAGACAGGGATGCTGCCAAAACAGAGGATCTTTCCATCTGACAACACCCATTTTTGAAAAGAATGCTCATCAAGATGGAAATGAAAAGAACTTTTCTCAATATTGTCAAGATTGTTTATCACAAGCCAGTGGCAAATATTATTCTCAATGGAGATAAAATAAAAGCCTTTCCTCTAATATATTGTACAAGACAAGGCTGCCCTCTCTCACCACTCCTTTTCAATATAGTACTGGAAATACTTGCCCTAGTGATTAAGCAAGAAAATGATATCAAGGGCATGCATCTAGGAAAGGAAAAAGTCAAGCTCTCACTGTTTGCAAATGATATGATACTATAATTAGAAAACCCTAAATATTCTACATAAAGCTTCTAGAAACAATATATGTATATAGCAAACTGACAGGCTACAAAATTAACATATGGGAGATATAGGATGCATACTGGGGAACAGGTGTCTATGAGGACAACACTGGTGGTGGAGTGAACCTGATTTATTGTCACTATGTAACTTAAATATTAATGTGAAAAATTCGTAATTCACTTTGGTCACAATAAATTATTTTTAAAAAATCAATGGCCTCTTATACACCAATAGTGATACAGAAGAAATGGGCATTAAAACGACAATCTCATTCACATTAGTGCCACACAAACTCAAATATCTTGAAGTCAACATACCTAAAGAGGTGAAAGACCTATACAAAGAAAACTACAAAGCCCTGCTTCAAGAAATGATAGGACACAGGTAACGGAGACACATACCCTGGTCATGGCTTGACAGGGTTAATATTATTAATATGGCAACAATCCCCAACAAATCATACAGATTTAATGCAATCTCTCTAAAAATATCCATAACATTATTCAATAAAGAAGTGGATTAAAGGGGGGCTGGGCGGTGGAGCTGGAGGTAAGGTGCCTGTGCTAACCTAGGACGGACCTCGGTTCGATCCCCCAGTTTCCCATATGGTCCCCCGTGCCTGCCAGGAGCGACTTCTGAGCGAATAGCCAGAAGTAACCTCTGAGCATCACAGGGTGTGACCCCCCCCCCCCAAAAAAAAGAAGTGGATTAAAAACTCCTGAAATTCATTTGGAACAACAAACACCCACGAATAGCTAACGTAATCCTTGGGGAAAGGAGTATGGCAGGCATTACTTTCCACAATTTTAAATTGTAATACAAAATAAGTTATTAAAACAGCATGGTATTGAAATAAAGACAGACCTTCAGATCAATGGAACAGACTTTAGTATTCAGATAATGTTCTCCAGGTGTACAATCAACTAATCTTTGATAAAGGGCCAAGAAATGCAAAATGGAGCATGGAACGCTTCTTCAATAAGTGGTGTTGGCACAACTAGTCAGCCACTTGCAAAAAAGCTTATACAGTCCCTCATCTAACATCATGCACAAAGGTTAAATCCAAATGGATTAAAGACCTTAATTTCAGGCCTGAAAACATAAGGTCTATAGAACAATATGTAGGTAAAACAATTCTCGACATTGAGACTAAAGGCATCTTCAAGGAGGAAACAGCACTCTCCAAACAAGTGGAAGCAGAGATAAACAGATGGCAAGATGTTATGCTTAGAAGCTCTGCACCTCAAAGGAAATAGTTTCTAGGATACAAAACTCACCCACAGAATGGGAGAAACTATTAGAAACTATTCACCCAATACCCATCACAAAAGGGGCTAATATCAAAGATATACATGGTACTAACAAAACTTAACAAGTAAAAAAACATCTAACCCATCAAAAAATGGGGAGAAGAAATGAACAGACCCTCCCCTAAAGAAGAAATACAAATGGCCAAAGGACACATGAAAAGATTCTCTACATTACTAATCATCAGGGAGATGCAAATCAAAACAACAATGAGGTACCATCTCATGCCACAGAGACTGAAACACATCACAAAGACAAAATGCTGGCAGGGCTGTAGAGAGAAAGGAACTCTTATTCACTGCTGGTAGGAATTCAGTCTAGTCCAGTCTTTATGTAAAACAATATGCAGATTCTTCAAAAAACGGGAAATTGAGATCCCATATGATCCAGCTATATCACTCCTAGGGATAAACCCTAGGAAAACAAAAATACTATTCAAAAATCTCTTTCACACCTATATTCATTGCAATGCTATTTAAAATAGCCAGAATCTGGAAAAAACCAAGATGTCCTTCAACAGATGAATGTCTAAAAAATTGTCCAGTATCTATACACAATGGAATATTATGCAGTCATTAGGAGAGATGGAGTTATGAAACTTTACTATACGTGGTATCCATTATGCTGAGTGAAATAAGTGAGAGGGAGAGAATTAGACACAGAATAGTGTCACTCTCTATGTGTTTTAAGAAAAATTAAGGACATTATGAGGGCTGGAAGGGCCAGCTCACAATAACAAGCTCATACAAAGAGTGGTGAGTGAAGTTAAGGGAAAAAACTTCACTAACAGCTATTATGACTATCTTAATGAGTGAGAAATGTAGAATGTATGTCTCGAATACAGACTATCCCTGTTCACCCTGTGTCTCTCTCATGTGGTGTCATGCATGACATTGAGGCCACCTTATTAACTTAGGGTTATTCTAAAGTTTCTTCATTCAGTCAAAGAAGCTGCTATTCACAAATTGTTAGGATTTGGCATAAATACATTTTTGAAAATTTGATTTTGGCCTACCCTAAACAAAAACTTGTTTACATGTGACAGAAGAGTGTGGCTTAAGAGTTTTCAGTATTGAATCAGTGAGTATGAATCTCCGTTTTCTCGAATGTTGAATGAAAATTATGTTACTTAACTTTCTCTCCAGCACAGTGGCACTTCTAAAGGCATCTATGTGAATTTATTTTTAAACACTCTATAATTACTATATTAAATAATCAATACTGTACTTACAAAGCAGCTGCTGAGCTTAGTTCTATCTGCAAGGAATTGTTGTCCTCAGTACTTTTTTGGGGGGCACAGCTGATTCAATCCTCATAACCCTGAGAGAGACAAAGTCTGAAGGTCATAGATCTAGAAGGAGATGGGATGGAGAAGGTGGCTTCAAACATAGACACTAAATTCTGTGCTTCATACCACAGGCTCTGCATGCTATTACTACTTTAAAGTCATTGCTACAAAAATTTTTCTCGGCTTTCAATATTTTCTGGAAAACTTGAATTTTCTGGGTGACAAATGACTCACAATTGAAATCATGACTTTCTCTAGCCTTGTTCTAAATTGTCTCCCCTTTAGAATAGAATAGTTTATAGGTCAAGTCTTTTTTTTTATAAAAGCAAGCATTTATTATTCAAGACTTGTAATATAAGAGTTTATTAATACAAGTCTTTGTGTGCCACTCTTGCTGGAACAAACTGAGACATCCACAAACCTCTTGAGAGTGGTGTTGGTGGGTCTTTTTCAGAATGTGGGCGCCAGGCCCATTTGTAGTACCTACTGACCTATTTCTTGTCATTGTGGGCATCTAAATGAGTTTTGTGAGAAACGCCTGCTTCTTCTGGTTGTTAAAATCTTAGAGTACAATATAAGCTAATTGATAGCAAGGAATTTTGTCTGTTCTATTCCATTCTGCTGTATCCACCCCCACTCCTGCCTCTCCCTCACCAATTCTTGAATATGCTGCACTGGAAAACAAGTCCTCTAATGGATTCTCATTATTCTTCAGATTACATTTAAGGCTCTCAGAGAGTCTCAGTCTTGATTTATTCTGGTGTTCTCTCACTTTTCTATAATCTTCTTTTCCACTTTTTCTTGCCCCAAGCTCTGAGAACATTTTTTCAGTCATTTGCTGTTCCTGGTCCATGCAAGTTTCATCACAAACTCTTTCCTCAAGTGCTTACATCTGGTATCTTCACCTCCAAATCTTGCCTCAGATGCCATTTTTTCCAGTAAGGTCTCCTTAGTCTCCTTTTTCCTGTATCCCTTGTCCCTCTTCCCCACTTTCTTTATCATAATGGAACAGACCTGACTTGGCTATACGTTTTCTTTACTTCTTTGTTGACTGACTCTCTCTCTAGATTGAATTTTAACTTCATAAAGACAGGTATTAAATTAGTTGCTTCATTGCTGTATCATTTTTTAGAGGATGAGGACTTATTTTTGACTGTGTGCTCAGATATTACTATTGGCATGTTATAAAGGAGAATCTCATTCAATATTGAGGATTGAACTGGATCTGTCTTGTGTGAGGCAAGTGTCTTACCTCCAGTACTATCTTTTTAGATAATCATTGTTATAATTTCAGTGCTGTAAATTTTGTATCTATTCAAGAAATGTCTTTTGGATATTGAATGAATGTTCTACAATGTTCCCATTGTAGACTCTCACTAGCCTACACTGGACATTGATGTCATCTGCCTCTGTAACACCATTATGGTGATATTATTTCTATACTTTTTTTATTTTCTAAATGGTATTATAAACATTTTATATTGTGTATTTTAAATAATGTCACTTGTTTGTATAATTAAAGATGTTAAATTCTTGTTTCTTTTGTGTGTTTAGGTAGAGTGGAATTCCAAGGAAAGCAACTGGTGGACCATGTTTCTTAGATTTATTTTAGTTATATCTATTTTAGGTATACAAAATAGATACAATAGTATTATTGAAGGAGTGAAGAGGAATTGGAGTACAGGGTTAGGATGGATCATTTTCTTCTTCAGACTTCAACAAGATTTATGTCTAAAATTAATATAAACAATATGAGCATAGAATGATGTACAATAGTGGCACCAGGCTTATATTTAGTGGATAGTAGCTATCATATGGTAGTGGTTATCATATTGAACTATGTGTCTATGAACATTTTCATTATGTCAAATGTTTTGTTCAATAGTATTGCTCCTAGGCAGTGCAAACTGAAAACTGAGGTTCAAAATAGCATAATTATTTTCTAGCTTGAATTGAAAGTGGGTACAATTGTAGGCATTGTAAGCCTGTTGTCTTTTTTTATTTAACCAACAAATGATTATTGTGCATTTCTGCCTATAAAACAGGCACAGTGGAAGGCACTGAAGAATCAAGATAATCTCTGGTTACTCTGTATGAAATTTATATTCTAAAGGGAAAGATCAGATAGATGATCATACAAATATCTATGGCATAAATGGTTGTGGGCTTATAGTAGTTTTTTTATTAATCATACTATAGTGTGGTTAATAAAAACCCTATTGGTTTATTAGCACTTGACAAATCATAAGCATAAAAAGAAACTTATATAGACACTTATAGTTGGTGCTAAGAGATACCTCTTCAAAGGTTTCAGTGCATGCAATACATTTAGTAATATTTATATTCTTTTCTGTATTTTCCTTATTTCTGACATGGAACAAAGACAATTTCAATTGTCCTATGACTTAAAGCTACATTGTTCTGAGTAAGCAGATGCCATTATTGAGCAGTGGCTGGCCCGAAGAATTCAAGCCAAGGTCTTGTCAATGATAAATACAATGAATCCTGGCATTTGCCAAACAATATGTTTTTCTTGCTCATCATGGTGTCTTTGGAGCTCTTTGTATGTTGTGATGTGCATAATTGATGAGCATATCCTAGGAGATTCTAGTTCATCCTCTTTGCCTCTAAAGTTTATAGTTATATATATAACTTATATATATAACTTATAAAACATATATATAACTTATATATAACTTATAAAACTTATACATATAAGTTTATATATATATATATATATATATATATGATGGCTGATGTTGCCTATGATATTCCATAGAAAGTCAAGAAGAGAAACCATGAAGCTGGTCTCTTTACTATTTCTTATTTTGGTTTCATTTCTTCCTCTGAGTTAGAACTTTACTTAATCTGAATCTTAGAAACAATTTTTAATATATGAAAGGAACTATGAAGTATAACTTACTGTGGGTTAACTTGATAATTGTTTACTTTTTAGTTGATTTTGTAATTTCATTTGGATTTCTTTCAAGTGATACATCTATATATTGTTGGGCACTGATGTTGACTCCTAAAGTAATCAAAGGGACTATTGTTTAAAATTAGTTGAGTACCATATGTACAAGAAAGACATAAATTGGAAAATTCTGCTTTGTTTTGTTATGCAAAAAGAATTCTGCATTAATCAGAAGAGGATCCCTATCACCAGAGACTAGATTCTCTTTTTCTCCTTGGCCTTTCTTAGCCTAGGATTCTATTTCCAAATTCATCATTATAGTTATTACAATTGCACTGATCACAGCCATTTTCTTGGATGGAGGTGAAAGATGATATAGCACATATCAACTTAAAGGCTCCAAAGTTGGGGTCTACCTCTATTT
>PVKC010021803.1:0-18024 GCA_004027635.1 Crocidura indochinensis
TCCCACAGAAGAGCCTATCTAGTCCACCCACCACGTGTGCGGCTCCCTGTTGAGAAGCGATCTCTGCAGCTGGCCTGTGCGAGGTTGCGACCCCTTTTGGGGTCCCTCCAGGGACACCGCAATTAATCATCCCATATTGTGAAAATTTAATTTTTCTCTGGCATTTAAACAGTTTGCTCATATTTTTTAGACATAATGCTTCCATCAATTGTATCTTCCATCAAAATAATTGTAATATGTCCAGTGAGGTGAAAATACTCACAGTAAATACATTGAAAAGTATAGCCTTAAAACACCTTAAAATTTGGTATACTATATGAATCAAATCTATTCCTATGCATCTAGCTCCCTGCCATAAATACTAATTTAAAGATGGAGAAATAATACAGAGGTTAGCCTCTGTATTTACCTAGTATTTACCTAATTGAACTGAGTTTTATTCCTGACAGTGCCAGGAATAAGCCCTGAGTACAGAGCCAGGGGTAAATATTGAGAATCACTGGGTCTCAAAATGTAATGGTTCAAAAGATCACAGGTTGAAAACTATGCTTACAATAGTTATTTGTAATAGCCAAGCCATAGAAACTATCCAAATGTTCAACAAAAAATAAATAAGTGAAGATGTGGTAGAGCTATACAATGGAATATTAATCACCTATAAGAAAAAATAAAATCATGCATTTTGCAGCTATGTGAATGTATCTGAAATAGCCAGAATCTGGAAACAACCCAAGTGGCTAAGGCAAAATAACTGTACAAATAGATTGTGGCATTCACAGACAATGGAGTACTGCTCCAACTATAAGAAAAGACAAAATCCTGCAATTTGTTGCTGTGTGATGGATCTGGGAAGTATCTGGAGAGGTGTTATCCAGCAAGAGAGAGACAGATCAAGAATAATCTCTCTCATATGTGGAATATAAAGAAATACAACCAGGGAACAATAACTCGCTAAAGGCAACAGACCCTGAAAACTGATCTACAAAAATAACCTTAACATGTTAGGAGAAATGTAGGCTGAAAAGTAAGGTGAAGCAGAGGGGACACTTTGGTAGAGGGTGTTGTGCTGAAAACATGTATGCCTGCATGAAATCCTATCCTTGATAGCATTGTAACACAGAACACCTAATATTTTCTAATATTAGAAAAGAGAAGAAAAGATGACCTTGCTTTCTGCTTGAAGGTGGATAGAACTGGAGAACATCATCTAAGTAATATAAGTCAGAAGGATAAAAATAAATACTAGAATATCTCATTCATATAAAATATCAAAATAAAAAAATAGGTAATAACCAGTAAAAATAAACCTTAATCTCTTACCCCAGAACTGAACTTTGGGGAAGAAAATGTTGAAAGAGTCTAGTAGACTACGTTGGAGTTATATAAACAGTCAGGTGGTTGAAATGGTGTGGCAACATTGTACCCTTAATACATTTATATTCATAAAGTAATTTTTCCAATAAATTAGTAATAAAAATTATAGTGTCTCTATACATGCTGATAAATCCTATTGAAAATAAATATTATAAATAGCTCTGGAAAAAAATTAAAATAGCAATAACAATAAAATGCTATGTTCCCTTGTTCAAGTTTATACCCATCAAATCCTTAATATATTGATGTGCCTTTTAACTTTTGAAACAAGCAAAACAGAGAAAACAGAAGAATGTTTTTATATTTAAATGAAAACATGCACAACTAAACTTACAAAATACCTTATAAAATAAGTAAATGTAACCTTTTATTATATGAACACAAATAAAACAGGCAAGAAAGAAAAAATCATTGGAAGCAAAATCAATTATCTGATCTAGAGTATAATTCAAGAAATCTAAAAAACTTAGTAGGTAAATATTTCTTGATTTGGAGTGGGTAGATTGACTGTCAAACTTTTTAAAACCGCTGGAGCACTCAAAATTCAGCAATGTTATTGTAGCTGAAGTAATTTTCTTACAGTTTGTAGGTGTTTGCAAGTGACATAGCTCAGAATGTTTCAGAATGTTTGCAAATGACATAGCTCCCAGATAGTTTTTCTTTGATACTGGGATAATTAGTACACTCGATGATTAGTGGGAATAGGAAGGTTAGGAAAGGATTGGGTAAATAGAATTTCATCTGTAGCTTCCTGAGTCAGAGATATTTGCAATTTTATATCTTTGTAGAGAACTGTTCTGAATATATAATACAGCTAGTCTAGACCTCTTAGTGACAGATGTTCTTTGAAGTTAGTCTTAAACCTTTATATCTGTTATGATGAAATTTTCACAACAAAGTATATGAGAGCACTGAGACAAATGAAGCAAATCCTGTCTACCTGCTGTATTACATTAACAACAGACAGCAAAAGCTCGATTTGTAGCTCTCCTTAGTACCTTCAAAATTTAGTCCTAATGGTTTTTGCTTTTGGAAAAACAGCTCTTCAACTCAGAGTGTGCAGGAAAATGTCTGCTGAAAGCATTCTCCCCCCCTTTTTTTTTATTTCTGTGCTGAATACTTACTTTTGTTTTCCAGAAATGAGACTATTGGATAAGAAAGATTCTCAGAGGTAAAACCTGGGATAAACTGAATTCCTAGCAAGTATCATTTCAAGCCTAATGGTATGACTCCTTAAAACCGAATCTAGTGACAAAATTTAAGGAAGAGATAACCTGTGACCTGTGATAGTGATGCAGTAGCAGTAATGACAGATCTCTGAGTTCATCCATGATTCCCAGGTTCTTTAATACTTTCAAAACAGAGGCTCAGACTAAGTGGGAAAGTAACAGTTTATTTTAAAATAGAAAAGAAAGGAAAAGAAATCCCCAAAGATGAGAGGAACTAAGTATAGAACTAAGGTAGTTATGGGAGTTGTGTAAGTATAAATGAAAATTGGGTTCTTCACATTTCTTCTCAATTCACATAACTGATAAGCAGGATTCAAGGAAGTTAGCAAGTGGTCTTGTAGGTGTCAGTATTTCTGGGTTATCTTACTGCAATTTGCCTTTGGTATTCATTGTCTACTATCTTAGTCTCAGGTGAGCCTAAACTTCAGGGCAGAACTTTGCTTTCTTGGGGATCTTACAGGAATATCAAAATATAAGACAGGACTTTAGGAATGTGTTTTAGGTTGTTGGGGACAAATTGGACTGCTGGCCAAGGGACCTTGAGGCTTTCTTTTTCAACAGCAAACATGTAAAATTGAAAGAGGAAGCCTTAGTTTCCTCTTGCCAGCTGCTGTGACCATTTTTGACTCCCCCATCCTATACTTTCAATGATCCTGTGACTCTGGATACTTTCTCATAAGCAGCGAGTAAACAATTTACCAAGACCATAGAATTCTGCATCAGATCTTGAGCTCAATGAAAGACTAAGGTAATAAGCAAAGCCTAAAACAAATGGTGAAACCAAAGCACTAGGGCCTACTAGGATCCTTGCATTCTTTGTAACATTTTTATCCATAGACAAAGAATGCAAAGAGCCTATAAGCTCACACAAAACTTAGTTTTCCTGTAAAAATCTCTTAAAGTGAACCATAATTAATTTAGTCCTAGACTAAAGACTATGCTAAAGAACTCCCACATGTGTGTTTCTTTTCTGTAGGGTTCCAGTAGAAGGAAAAGACCACACAATTGGAATAAAGTTTAATACTTTAATCTGTCTGCCAAAAAGACTCCTCAGACTGGCCAGCCAGGGTCATCCCCTGACCACTGGCCAAGGTCATGAAGATTATAGAGGGAAGGGATATAGGGAGATTTCAGCTTTCTGATGAGCCTTAAAATGATTGGCTCTTATTTAGGGGCACCTTCCTATTGCTCCCTTGTCCTTCCCTGATAGGATACCTGATATGGTCAAGTAGCTTGGGGCAGGGCCTATAGAAATAAGCTTGTGAAGACCTAACATATGGCTTACAACATGTGGTTCTTACAAAATGACTTTTCTCCCTGCTCAGAACCTAAGAAGAAGCCTACCATATGTTCTTTACAAAATGGCGTCCCTCCTTGCTTAGAATTCAGGTCCCAGCATTGTCCTCTACTTTTTAATAAACTTTCTAACTACTAGCTGTAGAGTCCTGGGTTCTGAAGGAAGAGGGATGACATTTTGTAAAGGCCACATGGCAGTTTTCTCTTCTGTTTTAAACAAGGAGGAATGCCATATTATAAGGACGACAAGCTTATTTCTATAATACTGGCCCAATCTACCTGCTTATACCAGAGAAAGACACAAGGGAGTAGTAGAAAGGTAACTCTAGACAATAGCCAATCATTTTAAAGATCACGAAAGAGTTAGAACACCCTTATATTCCTTCCCTATATAACCCTCTTCATGACTTTGGGTGAGGTTCATCTCCATCTGGAGTTAGGGGGCTCTTGGTGGACAGTTTAAGGTATTCGGTTTTAATACAGTTGTGTGGTCTGTCCTTCAACTCTGGACTCTATAACACTAACAAGTAGTTTGAGGATGTGTATTACTCAATAGTTTTAGTAATGAAAGTATTGAGGAACCTGGGAATCCTGGACCAACACTCTGTTTAAGTTCTGTTTGCAACCCATAAAAGTCGATATTAGGTCTGCCCTATAAACAATCCCCAAAGAGTCACTTAGCCTATTCTAAAAATTTCTAAGCTGGGAATAAAAGTAAAGATGTAAGTTGGGCCACTGTCACCACCTGTGAGAGATGTGGCCCCAACATACTGATATTTTAAAATAATTATTTATTATCCTTTGCCTTTTTTCATTACTCTTGTGGTCTTTGAAGGACAGATCTCAAGTTCAGAATTAGCACAGATATTTCAGGTCTGTCACCTTCTTAGAAAAGATTTGAGGAGGAATGGAGCAGTTAAGTAAAACCAGGTTTTATTCAGAGGTAAGGAGGAAGGGGAGAGAGAAGATAAAAGAGAGAGTAACATGCTCAAGGAAGAAAGCAAGCTTATCCAAAAGTGAAGAGAACCCTAGTGTATGCCCCGGAGTTAAAGTAGGAAAGAAAGAAAGTCTCAAGAGCCCCAATATGTGCCCAGAATTAAAATAGGAATGCATAAAAGTATCAAGAGGAGAGATGCGAGCAATATGTGCTTGATCAATATGCCCATGTGCCCAGGAATTACATGTGTGCATCTCATTTGTTCTAAGTTGACTTTCACAGAGTCAGCCTGCCCGACATAGGGGATTTCTATGTAGGTAAGTGTTTTGTTGCTAGGATGGTTGCTAGGAGGTACTTGATGGTTTTGTTTGATTTTTTCCTTTCCTGGCCTTACTCAGTTTCTGCTGGAGATTCTCCCAATAGGGGTTCTGGGTCCTGTCCCTTATCAAATCCTCTCTTAGTCTTATTGCATCTCAAGAATTCATTGCCTGAATTCCTTCCCTACCTCCTTGCCTACACTAATGGTATCTGTGAATCAACATCACCTGCATGATTTGAGAGAGAAGCAGGCAAGGAGGTGTCTATAGAAACCATCAAACCGAACAGCAATTTCACTTATTTCTAAATTGGTTTAAGGTTATAAGTGACATGAATCTCAAGAATGGAAGATCCAAAGTTAGTTCCTTTATCTTTGTACACATGTATAGAATATAGTGCTAGATATACATATTTTGTGATAAATCAAAATTGCAATTTATTCTTTATCACGACTATCATTGTGACAAGGGAAAGTGGGAAAACTCCCACTGTTAGCCTTTTGCGATTTTTCTTTTTCATGACTATGGTCCCTGCTTTTACATTATCAGATATCACCCAATTTAAAAATCCAGGAAGTAAATTTAGTGGACTGCAGGTCCTATTTATTCATTAATTTGACTACAAAGGCCAATACTATCCTTAAGAAATCTAAAACTAAAATCAGAAATCTAAATATTGTATATTCTCTGGAAATTGTAACATTTGGATTGCCATTAAATGGCCACTACAAAAGAAACAAAGCTAAGAATCCTCCAGCAATTGTTTTGTTTTATTTTGCAGAAAAAAAAATTACATGGAGATTTAAAGAGGTTATTCAGTTACCAGCCAAGCAGCAGGAAGACTGAACCTCCTTTCATAGTTGTAGGAATCGAGGCCTGATAAAATCATGATTAGCCCCATCACCAGCTCTAAATGGACCGGAAGCCCCAGAAGAGGACAAACATCTGCTGGAATAAAAGGTCCTACAATAAGAGTGTGAAAGAGATTCACCAAAAGTTCACAGCCTTTTCCCATTTACAACATCCTAGCAATACACACATCTTAGGTAAAAACAAAACAAAACAAAACAAAACTCCAAGCTAGATATTTTGAGGGGAAAAAAAAAACAAACATTAAAAAATCCAAATATTTCATTCTCTTCTCAGAGATACCTTCCTTCTCTCTGCTACATTCTCTTTCTCGTCACCTCTTTGTCCTCATTATTTACCCTTCTTTTTCCCCCTCTTTCCATCACCTACCTGTCTTCTTATATTTCCTAAATTATTTTCTGCAATGGGAGACAATATTGGGATGATCTTGAAATGGACTTTCCTTTTCCTACAAGGAGCAATCCCTTGCTCTACCAGTGGTCCTCAAACTATGGCCCGCGGACCAAATATTGTATTTGTTCCTGTTTTGTTTCTTCACATTAAAATAAGATGTATGTAGTGTGCGTAGGAATTCGTTCATAATTTTTGTTTTTACTATAGTCTGGACCTTCAATGGTCTGATGCATAGTGAACTGGGCCCCTGTTTAAAAAGTTTGAGGACCCCTGCTAGACTGAGACCAGATTCTAGAAAACTTGGATGGTGAGGATCAATTATCATGCTGCACAGATTAAGGGGCTTCAGGTGCAGCTTCAGGGTTATTGTGGTCTGATAGGATCCTAGTTTTCATACTGAGGGTACTTATGGAAGAATTCATTAATCTTAACCTCTCTCAGGTACTTCTGTGGTGAGAGTGATGTTGGACTCCACAGAAAGGCATCAACACTCTTTAAAATCTACCACCTCCTTCACTCCTCACCTCCTACTTACATCAGAATGACTAGATAAAAAAGGAAATTTTAAAATCAATTTGGAAACAAGTGAAAATAAAGCAAAACAACACTTTCTTGGGAGAAAATATATAATTTGTAATTAATTGAATAAGGACTATTAGTCATAAATCCAACTAAATGCTCTGCTTTTATCTACTTATGGACTCTATATCTATCGATATACCTTTCTCTTTGTGTTTTTCTTTTTCTTTTTCACACACTTATACATACAGATGCATGTGTGCACACAGAAATTTCAGCAAGATTATGTTTCTTTTTATGTTTGTTTTTGTTTTGGGGCCACACCCGGTGATGCTCAGGGGTTACTCATGGCTATGCACTCAGAAATTGCTCCTGGATTGGGAAACCATATGGGATGCCAGGGATTATACCTAGGTCTCCTTGGGTCAACCACCTGCAAGACAAATGCCCTACTGCTGTGCTATCACTCAGGCCCCAGCAAGGATAACTAGCTTTGAATAACTAGCTTTGAGCCAAAATTGATAGCGAGTCATTGCTGAAATGATTTTACTGCAGCAGACTTCACTTATTCTATGAGTGGAGGAGGAAATTTGTCCCAGAGTTCAGAAGTAAGATGGATATAGAATAGAGTTTAAAAGGATTTTCCCCAAGAATCTCTGCCAGTACAGTTTGGCGTAGAGAACTGCTTTGAATGGTGATATGTGTTTTCTGTTACCATTAACTAGGCAGGCCATGGTCCAGTCCGGTAGTAATAATCAAGACATTAGTCTCAAGTGAATTGTATCAAAATAACTTTGGACAGTAAAATCTCTAGAAAGCAGTAATTTATTTGAAGTCATGAAACAGGCTCTGGTAACTTTTTTTATTTTCTAAAGCTTGTGTTTGGAGAATTTAAAATCCATGAGGATCAGAAGAGATTCCACAATAAAGCTTGAAAGAGACAGTAGCAAGTCAGCTCTTAGTGGTTATCAGAGAAAAATAGTTCAGAATTTCTCCATTAGCCTAAAGTAGCTTTGGACTTCGATCCTTCCAATTATAAACCAGGTCTCCATGACTGGAGAGATAGCATAGAAAGCAATGTTCTTGCCTTGTTGCGCCCTCAGTAGCTATGATCTTGGTTTAAATTCCCAGTACCATCCATGTATGGTTCCCTCAGCACACAGCAAGAAATAGATCCTGAACAGTAGTAGGTATGTCCTTCCCTCTGATTTAGATTTATTTTTAAAGAAAGAAAATAAAAATGTAAGTGTGATGTGCCATATCATGAGCGAAGGTTCATTAAAAAAGACCATTTGAATTAGAAAGCTTCAAGAACTTTCTTACCCTGGCAGGCAGCAGGGTTTAATATCTCAGGAACAGTTAGGAAATTCTGAGTAATAAAGCAAAATATATACAAAGAAAATGAAGGAGTATTTTCTTTGGACTTATTTGTTCACTGGATCTGCAGAAATTCCTTATTGGTATCTGTGTCACTATATATAAGCAGAAGCAGGTTTCAAGCCTTTTGTTGTGGTAGCAGCATAATTGTTGAATGTCCTTTACATGCTTGTAGAATGTGGATATAAGTGACAACTGCTAAAAGTGAACTTCCTATATGTGCCAGAGGGAAGTAAAGAGAAGCGTGTTGAAATGTAATAGATGTGAAATGAAACTAAGCAAAACAAAAATCTAAACAGACATAAGAAAGAGAAAATTACAAGAAGCTTCATGGGACAGAGATAAAGCTGAATTTAGACTAGAGAAAAGGATATTAGAGAAAAGAATTGGTCCACTTCCCATCAAATTAAGATGGGAAAAAATCTGACCCTGAATATAAAAAATAACTGCAGAAGAACATATATGCAGAATATGCTATTTTTCTTTAGCATTTGGCTATCAAATGGTATTATGGACCCAAGCTCAGAATCATGTTAGCATTATATTACAGACTGATGAAAAATATATAAAATATTCATATATTATGAATATATTATATAAATTAGAATATATTATATGAATATATATTATATTATAGATATATTATATTTATATAATATATAATTATACATAAATATAATATATAATAAGTATATTATATATTATATATAATTCATAAATTATATATCATAATATAATAAAAACATTTTCAAGAGAATGGGCATCAACCACCATTAATTTAATTAATTAATGGGGTGGGGGAAGCAAAAACCCTGTAGTATTCAGGGACTATTCCTAACTACTAAAAAGTGACCCTTGACTATTCTCAAGGAACTGGGGATTAAACCAGAGTCAGCTACGCACAAGGCAAGTACTTTCTGTACTATTTCTATGGCCCATTCTAATTTCTCAATACAGAAAAACAATCATAGAAAACTTAGGAAAAACCAATATTTTCATTGAAATAAAGAATTAAATGCTGTGAGCAAAAGTCTCTACATGGATTTGATAAAACTTAGGGATCAATTTAGATAATAGAAATGGACCAATCTTGTGGATCCAAAGCAAAGTCACATTTCATATTTCTCAGAGCAGAATTAAGTTCCAAAAGCAAGGTCATTTGAAAAGCCAAAAACAAACAAATGAACAAAAAAAAAAAAAACAAGGTCATTCATTTGTATTTTTCCCCCTTGTCTTCAATATATGGCCTTGTGTAGAAGTTGGTAAAAGATGTGATTTTTTTTCTTTTTTTTTTGTTTGTTTTTTGTTTTTTTTGGGCCACACCCGGTGACGCTCAGGGGTTACTCCTGGCTATGCGCTCAGAAGTCGCTCCTGGCAGGCACGGGGGACCATATGGGGAACCGGGGGATCGAACCGCAGTCCATCCTAGGTTAGCGCAGGCACCTTACCTCCTGCGCCACCGCCCGGCCCCAAGATGTGATTTTTTTTTAAATAAATACCTTTTGTTATGTATTCTTCCTCAGTCCAATGTATTTAACATCTATATAAGTGCACAAATTTAACTTTTTATCTAAAAATGGTGGCCTGGGGCTGGAGCAGATGCTGACAGATCCACCCACATTTGGTCCCCAGGATTCTATATGGTACCCTAAGATTGCCAGGAGTGATTTCAGAGCAAAGAGCCAGGAGTAACTCCTGAGAGCCCCTGGGTTGGCCCCAAAACAAAACAAACAAAAAATGTGGTCAGGTCTTACAGTTCTGGCATGACAAAGCCCAGCATTCTGGTATGGTCATCTCTAAGACAGTTCTGGAAACAGAGGCAATGACCTTGGAGATAGCCAGCCCTGCTTGGATGAAATTGAGCTTGGTACATATGTCTATATGGGCTTAGTCTTTCCTAAAATAATCACTATAATTATGCTGAGCTTTAGACAAACATCGAAATTTTGCTTATGCAAGGATCTGACTTTTATCTTTTACAGTAGGTAAACATCTTTACTTTTTTCCCCTTCTCTTAGATTTGTTCTCAGTTGTTTTTTAGCCTTTAATTAAATACTCTCAGTATTAGTCACATGAACCTGGTTATGTAGAGCAGGCAAATAACAGAATATAATAAAAAGCAGAGGCAGCCCTGATAAAGTTTTTATTGATCATCAGTTGCCCCTATCACTGGACAGTACAGTCAAATACAGATAGTGAAACCAATTCAAGCATATATGTGAATGTGACCAATTTATAACTACATAAGTCAAACAAACACAAAAAAAAACTAAAACAACTTCAGTTTTAGACATTTGCATTCAAGAACATTTGTTTGGAAATATGATGAACAAGTTAAACTCTCCTGAATCCTTCTATAGTTACTGAACTTAACAGAGGTCACCTGTGCCAAACTGCCTTAACTCATGTTCAGAAAGATAAGACTGTAAAGTAATAAAATTGTCCATGCCTTACTTCAAGGAATTTCTGCAAATCAATTTATGGGAACAAACAGTTTGCTCCTCTGGGTAAATAACTCCTATCAGGATAAATAAATTGTTCCCTTAGGCAAACATCTCACTTATCAAACAAAGAATTTTCTTATCAAGATTGCTTTAAAACCATCCCCAATCTTAAGTATCATGTAAAAACCTTTATCTGAATCCAATCAGCTTTTTGTTCTTGAAAAAAACAATCCTTCTTAAATGATAAAGCCCTTTAAATATCTCTCCCTATCCCTTTTGAGATAATACTGCTGCTCTATCAAGGTTGTATTACAGAGGCCAAAATCAATTTAAGTTTGCTTCATCAATGTACATCCTGTTTGCTCTTTCTGTTTGTGGAGTCCAAAGTCAACTCCCTACCTGTACTACCATGATTTGATTATTGAAAATATTCTGAGATGTTCCTTTTCTTAGTTAAAACTCCAAATTAGGCAGAAAAAAAAGAACAAATGAAAGATCAAGAATAAAGAAGTGAAAGATAGGAGTGAAAGTATTTGCCAGTTCTCTTTGGTGAAGAAGTTTGTTTCAAATAACCAGTTTGTTTTCAAGACAGCATAGTCAAATATTAATTAAAATAGGGTAGAGAATTTTAAATAATATATAAATTTCTATTTCTCTCATTATATACTGGCAAAAGAAAAAAAAATAAAGAAACCCAGAACATCAAATTCCTAAACATGCTACTTGTAATTCATCTTTCTTATTTTTTTTTTGTATTTTTTTGTATTTCTTGTTTTGTTTTGTTTTTGTTTTTTTGGACCACACTCAGTGATGCTCAGGGCTTACTCCTGGCCATGCCCTCAGAAATCGTTCCTGGCTTGAGGACTATATGAGACGCCAGGGGATCAAACCGCAGTCCATCTTAGGCTAGCGCTTGCAAGGCAGACGCCTTATGCCTCCATGCCACCTCTCCTCTCCGGCCCTTAAATTATCTTTCTTGCGGGGGAGATCTTTTGATTGAAAGCTGTCAGTGACAGCTGGTCCTGGAATGTGTTGGTATCTATAACCTTGACATAGGCCTTGAGGAACAAGCATTTCAGTCTTTAATAAATAAGGGAAAGCTAAGCTTGGGATAAGTAAATTAGTTCATTCTGACACCTTTGTTTTCAAGAGCTGTGACCGTCATTGACATTTACATGACATTTTAAGGTACTCCACAAATATCTTATAAATACTACCTAATGCAAAGCCTGACCTTCCTCTTAAGATACAGCTACTCATGAGATTTCATTTTTCTATTTCTACATTTTATCATCCTTGTATACAGTCTGCATGTGGGTCTTTATTTATACCACATCTATTTTTACTAAAATGATTTAATATAGCTTGCAAAAGAAGTGGAAATAAAATGAGGCCAAATGTACAACCTACTAGGAATAATATACAAGTTAGATATATGTTTTATTTTTTAAAAAGGCACTATTTACTGCTTCTTAATTCCACAGTCCATTGTGCTTACATCTAATTGCAAATATTTTTTCCAGTTATTCAGTGAAGTTAAAGGAAATTCTGACTCCAAATTTTTTTTTTGAAGAAGTCAAATATTATTTCCCTTGTCAGTTTTCTGTACTTTAATTCAATTGGAAAGTGCCAGGCTGTTAATTTACTGATATGATCTAAATTCAAATCTGCCTCTTTTCTCCATCTCTACCTCTTTCTCTGTCTCTGTCTCTCACTCACACTAGTACAGGCAAACATTTTTACAGAGTTAGCTAATCTGTAGCATTCTCTTCTTCCCCACTGGTATTCTTCAGAGAAAAAGAATACCAAAGCTTAGAAATTTATGTGGCATGAGAATAAGATTGAAGTACATGGTACATTTTCACTTGAAGTGGATCATCTAATTTGTCGTCTAATGCAAGGCATGGTAAACTTCTTAAAAAGATCATATTATCATCTTGTTTTGTAGGTCATTGTTTCATTGCAACTGTTCACATCTGCTATTGACAATTTTTTACCAATCAGATAAACACACACACACACACACACACACACACACACACACACTCAAAGATCATCATAGAAAACATGCCAACCAATCAATTTAGAAATAAAACAGAGTAAAGATTCTGACTTGGGCCATTGTCTACAGTTTGCTGACTCTTTTTCTAACACTTTCCAAGACTCCAATTTAGAATAAAAGTGAAAAGTTAACTTGCAGATGAAATAGAAAACAAATATTCAATGTAGACTTTGTCCTCTATAGAGAAACCAATGTTCTTTCTTGAACATAATTTCTCTCTTTCTGTACCCTCAAGTTTTCTTCTGTAAGTATATTTATATGAAACTGTTTTACTTCTCTGAAAAATAGTAGTAAAATTAAACAGAAAATAATAACTAATGGCTTTTCTTCCATCTTCTTTTATTTGTTTTGTTTTGCATGAAAAATATTTTCTTTTTTTCCTCCTGTAGTAGGAATTACAAATATATGTCAATATATGTCAATTTATCATGTCCATATAGTAAACAAATTTGGTTTGAATAAGCTACTCAGATATGATTATGTTAAAGACAGAGATGAGAAATAGATCTCCTTGGATTATGTAAGGTTATATTCCATCATAAATAAATAGTCTTGGAAGACATAAGAAGAGAAAGATTAGACAGACATGCAAAGAAGAATTTGATGCAAAGATGGATACAATATCTTTTATAATTTCATTGATATTTTTGCTGAATCTGTGTTTGCTTTAGGTAGAATGGCCATTTTGACAATAATGATTCTTCCAATAAATCAATAATATATTTTTATTTTATATCTTCCTCAACTCTGTGTCAATAAACAGATATTCATTTACTTAGTTAAATTTATTTTATCATACAATATTTGTAATTGAGGATATTATTGTCTTTTTCCTAATCATAGATAAAATGCTTTAAGTTTTTCTCAGGAGTATAATATTAGCTATGGGGTTGTGTTGTCATTTTTGTTTTTTTTTCCCTCTATATTCATTTTATTAAGAGTATTTATTTTAAATTGTAAAATAAAAATACACAAATTGTGGAACCACCCCAGGCACCATATTTCTAAACCCCAAGCTGCCGAGTCTGAAGAAGCAGAGTAGCAGCAAAGAAATAATGCACCAAACCAATAAGGAAAGGATGATCTAGGCATTCATGGCCTTGAACCTTGTGCTTTCTGCTTGAGCCAATAGAACTGCTTCTATTTTAAAACCAATCCCAATACCAGGAGGGGAGAGGTTGAGTACTCCAGTGGGCTTTTACATACAGAAGAGAGATTTATGGGAAAGAGGAAGATGGGGAGCATTTTTGTTTTGGATTGATAGCTGGATGTCATCTTACAGTAAATTAAGGCTGAACTTATAAATGACTTTGCTTCATGTATTTTTATGATTTCGACTTTATTTTTAGACTCAATATAGCACATAACTAATTTTAATATGCTAAACAATTTATTTCTGGAATATGTCCCACATGGCTATGGTACATAGTATTTTAAGTCAATTAAAATTAGTTATGTTAATTTTTAAATTTAACATTTTTGCATCTAGGTTAATTTCAAATATTAACCTGCAATATTATTTTGTGTGTATGGTTTCTGTTTAGTTTTTGTATTGTAGCAGGCATATGCTACCCTCATAAGAATGCAACATTCCTTCCTTTGATATCTTTTGGCTGAATTTGAGAAGAAAGGAATTTAAGCATTTTTTGAATGGTAAAATACATCAGCACTATTTAGTGCAGGACATTTGTTTCAAAGGGATATTTTTAGATACTGTTTCATTTTCTTGTCATTATTGTTGTTGTGATTGGAATGCTCAGATTTTTTTTATAATTCTCTCTTGGTGATTGTATTACTTTAAATTATTTTTTTCGAATCGTCATTTATTTAAATCAGTCAATAAATGTTTATTTAAGTTGTTATTGTGCTTCATTTCCTTTATCCATGCTGTATTCTTTGCTGAAGGTCAAGAATGGCTCTTAGTAAAGAAATTGTCTTTTTCTACATTTTCTAATTTGCTGGCATAAAGGTATTTACAAGTATTTCTTATGTTCTTTCTATTTATGTGGTACTGACTGTTGGGTTACTGATTCTACCTTAATCAATAATTGTACTCCACCTTAGGGTGTGACCTGGTGATGCTATATTTGATTATTCCTTATATGGTATTCTGCTCCCACCCTAGAGTGGTACCTGATTCTTGTCAATAAAAGCAAGGGTCTGAGGTAGTCTGGGATTCATTCTTCAGTCTTCTTCCACTGAGCTATGCTCCATTTTAGGAGCAGAGAGCTTTTGTGGCTTGAGTTCCTTGTTTGAGCACTGGATTTCCTGAACCCATTCCTGTACCTTTTCACTGTGTGAATTATTTTCTGCAGATCTCTACCACTGGAACTGTCCCCATGACCTAATCAGACAAGGGAATAGGAACTGCCTTTCCTGTCTGGGAACTTGGTGGGAATCAAACCTTTTTTTTTTTTAATTTTTTTATTGTGACTGAAGTTCATTACACAGAATTATTTACAGTACATAGTGACAATGAATGAAGGGCCTTCCCACCACCAATGTTGTCCTCCCTCCACTCCTGTTCCCAGTATGTCTCCCACATATCCCTCCTTTACCCCCCAGAATCATAGTATAATTGGTCTCCACCTTACAGCTTGTTACAGGTTGGTTATCTCTTCTGTTTGGTGTTCCAGTCTGGTCATTTTTTATTTACACTACATGTTCATATGACTGGTTCTGGTATCATTCCCCCCTCCCTCAATTTATGAGGCTAAATGATTTAAGTTATGCTATTCTGTTGGAGATAAAAAAGTTAAGGAAAAAAGAAGAAAAAACTTGGTATCAACTACTAAAATAGAAAAAAATCACCAAATTATCCACAAAAGTGAAAAAGAAAGAAAAAAGTGGAAGAAAAAAGAGAAGTGAAATAATATCAAAAAACAAACAAAAAATTAAAGCAAAACAAAACCAGAAAATGTGCTGTAGTGGCAAGGACTTGGTGTTACCCCACCTTTTGTTGTTGTTGTTGTTGTTGTTGTTGTTGTTGTATAGGCACAGTAAGTATTGGGGAAGGAAGGAAATTCCTGTGGCCTAAGAGATTCAGGGTTTCTCCACTCTTGAAACATATTGTCATGGGAACAACCACTGGCTCCATACCTTCTCATTGCCATATCCCAGGTTTGTTTGTTTGTTTGTTTGTTTGTTTGTTGTGGTGTCAGGAATCTTTCCTCTCAGTTGTGGATGAGAAAATAAGGCCACTGTAGCAAGCAATCTTGGTATTTGCACAGGTCCTAGGACAAGGCCTAGGATAGAGTCTTTAAGGTTCTAGAGGTACTGTTCCAACATTGTTGGTGTGTTCAGTTTTTTGTATCATGTGCTCCATTTTTTTGCTCATTCCCTAAGCCGAAGTCTAGGAAATTATAGTTCCAAAGGTTCTGCTCAGTCTCTGTTTTCAGAATTGGGTCTCTGCAATAAGAAATCTTGATTTTTGTAGGAGACCTGGGCTATAGCATAGGGTAGGGTTTCCTTAATGGTCTCAAGGTACATTCTGCCAGTCATGGTTGTCAAAGTCAGTTTTCTGTAGTTAGCGCTCTTATTTTTCATATTTCTAAGGACAGGGAATCAAACCTTAAGCAGTCTCCTAGAGAATGTGACACTTCTGCATTACTGACTATAATACTGTTTTGTTCATTTAATTTGTTTATTTTAATCTTTTCTGTTTTCATTAGTGAGTTAGTCAATTCTTTGTCACCTCATATTATTGATGCCACAAAAGAAGCTTGGTATGATTTGATCTTACTAAATGTATTGATTTTTCTGTCTTAGCATATGATTTATCCTTGAGTATAAATTTTATTTACACCTATTAAGAATATATATTCTTTAGCTCTTAGAAATAATATTTATATATTATGCCATCTGTTATAATGTATCACTTGTGATTAACTTTTTCTTATTAAATCCTTAATTATTTTTCTACTGAAAGAATATAGCCATTGATATAATGGATTGGAAAAGGCCCTATAACTACTGTACTTTTAGTAGTATTATTTTGGGGGGTGAGAGGGGATGCTACAGTTAGAGGTGCTTAGGGCTTACTTCAGAACCCACTCCTGGCAGTTCTCAATGGACAATATTGTGCCTGGGACCAAAAAAATCAGATCAGCAACGTGCAAGGAAAAATCCCGTAAGTTATATGTTATGTTTCTGTTTTCAATTATTTATTTATTTATTTATTTTTGGTTTTTGGGCCACACCCAGTGACGCTCAGGGGTTACTCCTGGCTATGCGCTCAGAAGTCACCCCTGGCCTGGGGGACCATATGGGGCACGGGGGATCGAACCGAGGTCCGTCCAAGGCTAGCACGGTAAGGCAGGCACCTTACCTCCAGCGCCACCACCCGGCCCCTCAATTATTTATTTTAAAGCTCAGATTTCTTTTTCTGATCTGTCCCTCTCCTTTGACATACCTATAATGAAAATATTTTTCCTTTTCATGGTGCCCCAGAGTACTTTTAGGGTATCTTTATTTTTTATTATTTTCCATTTTTCTGTGTTCTTGGGAGAATTTTGTTTTGTCTTCCACCCCTCCATTTTATTGAATACATTGCTGTACTCTGTTACATTAAAAATTGTTACATTATCTTCATCCCTATAAATTCTGCTTAAAATTTTATTACACTTTCTAGTATATCTATTCCTATCCTTAGTTTAAGCAGCAGTTTTATAGCCATTACTTTACTTTCTTCCACAGCTAGTTTGACTGTCTTCATATATTTAGGATTCTTTTCCCGAAGTTTTGCTTTGAGCTTTCATTTGGGGCACTCTTTTCTGGTTCCCTGTTTTGTGGAGTTCTTTATATTTTGGACAATATTGATAGCATGCTTCCACTGATTTTTTTATGTTAGTTATTCAAGGTGTTTTCTCTTGATGGGTTTAATCACTTGTCTATTCTAATCTAGCACTGTGCATAAGGTGTCAATTCTTCCAGATGAGGTTTTTTGAGTTTGGTCTCAGTCCTGAACTAAGGAGTGCTCAAAGGATGGTGATCTATAGCTTGCCTTGGCATATGTCTGGTCTTGATGTTGTTGCAGAAAACACGGTTTCTTACTCTGTTAGCAACTTCGGGCTGCAGCACAGTACAGGCTAGACATTAGGATGTCTACCTACTAAAGTCATGGTGCACAGCTATTATTAGTAGGCTAGATGCTATATGTTGGGGCAGATGGGCTTCTGGAGAGTACTAATGGCAGAATTTACTTAAG
>PVKC010021804.1:0-17999 GCA_004027635.1 Crocidura indochinensis
GGGGGGGGGGATATTGTTTGACACTTCATCATTGCTCTCCCTGGATATAGGAACATGTGAAGGTGACTTGCACTGCAAGCCAGCCAGTGGGTGTGCACATGAATTAGATGATAAGCCTCTGTCCTCCTTCATGCTTCCCTAATCACAGACTCTACGCTGGGGCTCTCCCACTTTCCAAAGGTCCTTCCTTTGGAAGTAGAGCTTCATGGCAGGTGCTTCTTCCCAAGCAGAAACTTGGAAATAAGTGGGAGTGTGCCTTTCTACATGAACTATTTGTTATTGCTGACAAAGTTTGTCTGCAGAGACCCTGATAGAGCAGCACCCTTAAATTGTTTCATGATTCTTGCCCAGAACAATAATATACCTACTGAGTATCTGTGCTTTTAATGTTATCCTCATCACTTCCAATCTCAAGCCAGGAGGGAGTCATTTCATCCAAGTTGCGTTGTTTCTTCTCTGGCATTTTGGGACATTCTCTCAGCCAGATGCGCCACTTGGGGACAGTATACTGAGTGTACTGACAAAGGAATCTTTATTCTGCCCTCTCAGGAACTGACGCATTCTTTCTTGATCCTTCATCTATGCTTGGGGTCCAGGATGTCCCTGTGGAGTCAGCTCCAATTGTCCACTCTTCCTGCCTTCTCTGTTGACCAGGGTGAAACTAAAATTAAAACATTCAAGAATGCTCAAAAGAAAATAATTAGAAAAACGAATTACAGCCAGACTGGGAGGGGGGAAGAATCAAAATGAATATCAAATATTCACAGTAAAAAAACTCTCCAAATATTTTCCAATCACAAGCACTAATACTGTGTATGTTTTTTCCTCTGAATATCTAATAACCATTTATGAAACTTCATTAGTGCCTGGCATGCTTTGTAGATGAATGGAAAATAAGGAATGGTGTGTCTGCTGCATATCTAATTATTCTCAGGATCCCCACATAGAGCACACAGAGTGTTTTCACACATCCCAGGTCCAGATTCCATCTCATTACCCTTTTCCTGAAACTGCAGATGTTGAAATAAAATGCTTTTCCTTGGTCTATCACATTGCATAGGTTAGTGCAATGGCCAATTGGGAACAGCTGTAGAAACCCCCAGAATAGCAGTCCCATTAATGGAGATGCTACACGTAATATTTAAATATCAAGCAATTAGGAACAGATGGGGCATAGCTTCTCTGAACCACATGTATCCCCCCTCTTAGGAAGAACTCATCCTTCTGAAAAGTAGCTCTGAGGTATAAAAAAAATGAAAGACGACATGAAACCAGAAAGATCAAATAAAGAATATGAAGTCAGAGAGAAGAAAATTTGAACTATTTCTGCAGTGCACTGGCTTAAAATTCCAACTCCCTAATGAAAAGATATTTGAGTTATAAAAGATAAAACTGCAAAAGGTATGCATATTGAATATATTATTAGATTTAAATTAACTTTGCATACCTTCTTTTTCTGGTGTGGTTCATTTATTCACAACTAATCTTTTGATGATTTTATAAAGCCCTAAGGAAAAGGATCCCTCGGTTGTGGGTAATCCATACTGATTATCCTGACACTGACAGATAATTTAAACATTCTAGTGTCTGTGCAGGTATATTAGAGAACAATGCGTGCTATAGAAAAATGCATGGTCAGGATTTATTCAGGAAAGGCTACACGGTACCATTCATAGACTGTGCTATTTTTGAGCTCCTATTAAGTGTTGGAAACCATGCAGACTATGGGGGATGGAAAGGATTATAAACTCTATTGCTTTCTCTCAGTAAAATTAGAGTTCTTGTGATAAAGACATTGTGCATTAGCACAATGCCATCAATATCATGGAAAGTGTAACGCAAGTGATACAGAGATTGCAAAGCAGGCCTGATAGAATCAATTTGGACTGGGGTGTTGCAGATGATAAATATTTGGAAAAACTCTACGGGGTTTATTTATTTATTTTTTCAATTTGTTTTTTTGTAATTTTCTTTAAAAATAAAGTTTTGAATGACCGTAAGATACACAGTTACAAAGTTGCTCATGATTGAGTTTTAGTCATACAATGTACAACACCCTTCTCCAGTGCACATTTCCACCACCAATATACCCAGTTTTCCTCCCACCCAATTATCACTCTGCTCTCTCCTTTGCCTGCCCCTGTGGCAGTTATTTTTTTTTAGACACTGTGGTTTGTAATATTGTGATTTGCAATATTGAAGAGCTGTCATGCATGATCATTTTGCTTGTTCGTTTGTTATTTGTTTGGGTCACACATGATGGTGTTCAGAGGTTACTCCTGACTCTGCACTCAGAAATCACTCCTGGCTCGGGAGATCATATGGAAATCTGGAAATTGAATCCAGGTCCGTCCTCAGTTCTCTGTGTGCAAGACAAATGCCTTACCACTGTGCCCCTAGAGTGATCATTTCTTCTTTTTTTATTTTTTTATATTTTATTTTAACACCTTGATTACATACATGATTGTGTTTGGGTTTCAGTCATGTAAAGAACGCCACCCATCACCAGTGCACCGTTCCCATCACCATTGTCCCAAATCTCCCTCCTCCCACCCACCCCCCGCCTGTACTCTGGACAGGCTCTCCATTTCCCTCATACATTCTCATTGTTAGGACAGTTCAAAATGTAGTTATTTCTCTAACTAAACTCATCACTCTTTGTGGTGAGCTTCATGAGGAGAGCTGGAATTTCCAGCAAAATGAAAGACATTCTTGCAATAATAATAATTTTCAGACACAATAGAGTGATCATTTCTAACTAACAAAGTCATAGTTGAGAAGAATCTAACTTCACTCTGCTATTTGTGGCAGTGCTCACATGCCATTCCTGGAATTCTACTCAGGACACACCTTTTATAGTTCTAGGGGTCCCATATGTGGTGATGGTAAAATAATCAGAATTTAATTTGACTATAAGAAAGACGAGCTCTTTACCTCCTGCACTGTCTCTCTGGCCCAAGAGGTAGAGATATTTAATTGGAATAAGAAAAGAATGCTGACTATGGAACAATAGAAGCCACCCTTCCATAGTCTTTGAAGGAGAGTGAGCTTCTCACATTAATAATTAGAATGTGAAAAGTTGATAGAAAAATTACAGATGGAGGAAAATAGCTACATGAGGAATTTGTGATTCTGGAGAATTGAGTATTTTTGGAGTACAGGGAGAAATGATAAAAAGGGATAGTAATAAACCAGTCTTAGGAAAGAAAGTATTTATGCTGGACATATTAGATCTTGAAAGCTTTCTTCCTTTCTTCTGCATTTATATATTATGCATTATAAAAGCAACACAGAGATACTTTTGTCTTTGGATCATCAGAGGACTGTCCTCATGAAAAATGGGTTCAAAGGTTTTCTCATTGCCCATGCATCAAGATCTTGCTATCATCCGAACTGAGCCTCTGATTCCCTACGAAGGGCAATATGGTAGGGAAGGCTAACAAGGCCTTGGTCTTTTAGAAGAGTCTTTACTGCTGAAATATGTTAAATCTCTTCTTTTTTTCTTTTTCTGTACATGGATTCTGTTTTATTTATCTTTTTTTAAATTAATATATTTTATTTAAACACCTTGATTACATACATGATTGTGTTTGGGTTTTCTTTACATGACTAAATCTCTTCTTCTATAACTTCATTTTTACTATGATCCAGGATTTGTGACAAGAGAGAGCATGAATGTAGACTTTCCCATGTAATTCATGCTATAAATATGAGGAGGAACATTATGATGTCCTTTTGAGCAGAAGAGGCTGATGCTCAGGGATCACACATAGGCAGTAAGAAACTGTATTACAAATCAAGTTTTGGGACTTTGAGTCTTCATTTGAAAGATATACTTTGCCTAGGTGCCAGAGCGATAGCACAGTGGTAGGGAGTTTGCCTTGCTTGGGGCTGACCCAGGGGGGACCAGATTCCATCCTCAGAGTCCCATATGGTACCCCTAGCCAGGAGCGATTTCTGAGCACATAGCCAGGTGTAACTTCTGAGCATCACTGGGTGTGGCCCAAAAACCAAAACCAAAACCAACCAAACAAACAAAAACATACATGGCCTAATGCTCTCTCTTTTCATCTAGATTGCTCTTATTTCTTCTATTTTAATTTTTCCTTCCTCTTGGACAACTTCAGTCTCTTAAATAATCCCTTCTTCCCTCCCTTCCTTCCTACACTTTCTTCTCTTTTTCATTCTTTCTTCTTTCTTTCATTCTTTCTCTTTCTTTCTTTCTTTCTTTCTTATTTTATTTCTTTCTTTCTTTCTTTCTCTTTCTTTCTTTCTCTTTCTTTCTTTCTCTTTCTTTCTTTATTTCTTGCATTATTCTTTATTCTCATTTTATTCCTTTCAGTTTCTCTCTCTCATACTTTCCTATTTATTTGTTTCCATTTTTTATTTGCTCATTTGCATTATTCTCTATTATTCTCATTTTATTCCTTTCAGTTTCCCTCTCCCTCTCATACTTTCCTATTTCTTTGTTTCCATTTTTTATTTGTTCATTATTATATGTGAAACAACTTAAGTCTCTATTTTTCTCCCCAGAGCTTTGGCTTTCTGCTATAAATTAATTTTCATAAATATTTCTCGAGCCGCATCCATATGCCTGGCATCCTATAAGCCCTGGGGATCCCATGATGGATGAGATATAGCTCTTGTTTCAAAGAACCATGTCTAATGTAAGAAACAGACACACAAACCAGAAATTATGGTACACTGAGATAAGTGTGAAAATGAACTATTCACTTATCCCCTCCGGACCTCGTTTTCCCTACATGGTAAATAAATGATTTATTACCATGGTTATTTCCAGCTCTGATATCCCTATGCCTGATAGGGATGCGCCATGCCTCTGAAGGAATTATGAGAACAAGCTGTACTGGATCTGCTAGTTTGTGTTAATGCCATGACCAAGCACTCACATTATTCCATTTCTGCTTTTAAAATGACTAATTAAGTAAGGGGTAACATTGTGAAAAGTTTATATTCTAGCTTTCAATGCCCTCTGAAATAATAATGTCCCTCCTCAGAATATTTAAAATTCTAAGTTCTGTATTGTCAGTGTATCAAAGGATAATTATTGGATGTGCTTAATGTCTCATAAGATTAAATAATAAAACATTTTGAGAGATTTGGTGAATATATATATATATATATGAGGTGGTAAAAATTTGATTCACTCATAAAAAATTTGAGAAAGAGAAAATTAAAAAGCATCCACTTATGTAAAGAAAAAACATTAATGAGATAAAATGAAATGTTAGAGTTCTTTCTGGGAGAGAGAATTATACCTAATATTAATTCTTTTTATGCATTTTTAACTTTCAAAGATTCTTCCTTGAGAATAGATTGTTTTATGTTTAAATACTCTTGGTGGATTATAAGCTTGAATTTCACATATGGACTTGTATCTGCTATTATCTTTCTTGGAGGGAATGAAAAGTCTAGTGTAAAGGTGTCTAGTTTCTATGATGCAAATAAAATATACTTGAAATTACTTTATGAGTATGCTACAAATTAAAGATATTTCAACTATACAAGTTTAATGTTAGAATGTCAATCTTCTGTAGAAGAACTTAACATTGGACTTATAAACTCAGTAGTAAAATTATAAAATGTCAGAGGACACTTCACAAGTCCTTTAACTTGATGATTATGAATTGATGAATCAGTTCTTATCAGATAATAAAAATAAAACTTAAAACAACAATGGCAAATGTTTGTCCATGTGCATGTCCAGTTTGTTATTCAGTTATTCTACATTAATTTAGTTGATAATAAGTGTATTTAGAGAAGGTAGTTAGAAAAAATAAGTCCAGTCATTTTGTTTATTTATAAATAATCTGTGAAAGTGGCATTGCTGTAAAAGGATAACAATCCTTGGTAGTATATTTATCAGAAGAATGATGTGGTGGGAAGTGAGATTATGTGGTGAACAAAATTCCCTTACCAACTAACTTATTCTGTCACTCAACATATGTTATCATTTGCTTAGTTTTATACCAATTTTGAGAAGAAAATAATATTATGCTCAGCACCCTTTTCAAAGCATCTCTATTTCCTAGCAATACTTCAGAATTCTATCCAAAGGATATATTCCAAATCAAGGCAATAGAAGATTTACAAGTAGACCCTTGGGTCCAAGCTTTATTCATTTGGGGTGCCTGCTTGCGAGGATGCATCACATCATATAAATCTCACCTCTGAGGAAAAAAGTAGCATTGGCAATGCTGAATGCTGAGAAAAAGAGATGAAGAGTCAAATATGCAGCATGGTTGGCTTATACCACTATCTTCCATTACTTAATTGATTTCTTACATGAGCAGAGTATTTTGGTTTGCGCTTCTGGTCACTATAATGAAAGCCTATTTTGCCATGTAAAACAGAGGTAAAATTTACCTCTCTATATTTACCAATGACATGTGAAAGGAGGACTAGGGAATAATGCATGTGCCCAATCCTAGTTTAATCTCAAGTATTATTGCAAAGTATCCTCACTTACACAAGACACACTGGCTGTCTTCCCAGAGGCCTTGAACACTGCTAAGGGTCATTAATGGTTCCTGGCACTGCAAGGCCAATAGTACCAAATCCTCAGTTCCTCAAACTGAACTGCTGACCCAGTTGGACAAGTGCCTTATAAGTGTCCCTTGATTCCCTGAGCACCTCTTGGGGGATTTAAAAAAAAGGATCTTAAAAAAAAAAGGAATAAAAATCAAATATACTGTCATTGAACACAATGATTTGAGCTTTTATGTTTATCCTTTTTTGTCTGTATTTCAAGATGTTTATAGATGGTTTCATCTTTATTTTACAAAATAAATGATTTTATTGAAAAGGGAGATCAGGCCCCTCTCCACCCTCTATGGTGCTGTTGGCTTGACCTCAAGCCAACATCTGCATTCTACCTGAAGGAAGAAGACAGAGCTGTGATGAGAGAGGCCTGAGACTCTGGGCGCAGGGCTACAGTGTGTCAGAGCCTAGCTCATAATCAAGTCCCATGCCATTTGTTACCCTCTTCCATAGAGATTTGAGCTCTTCCCATTTCTTTTCCAGCATCTACTTGATTTCTTTTATTTTCTTCTTTCTGTTTTGTTTTGTTTTTTGGGCCACACCGGGCGATGCTCAGGGTTTACTCTTGGTTAGTCACTCAGAAATCGCTCCTGGCTTGGGGACCATATGGGACACCAGGGATCGAATCACAGTTTGTCCTAGGTCAGCTGTATGTAGGGCAAGTGCCTTACCGGTGCACTACCACTCAGGCCCCTATTTTTTTCTTCTTTTAAAGTGATTTAGTTATTTAGATATAGTTTATTTGTTTGTTTTAGGGCCATATCCAGGGGTGTTCAAGGACTACTACTCTTTCTGCACTCAGAAATTACTCTTGGTAAGCAAGGGGGACCATATTGGATGCCAGGGAATCAAGCTACCTGTTGCGCTAGCACTCTGACCCAACTTACATATTTTTTTCTTTGCCTCTCTATATTTTAATTACTTTATTTAAACACCATGGTAATAAGATTGTTTATAATACAGTTTTTTCACAGTTACAAAGTTGTTCATGATTGAGTTTTAGTCATACAATGTACAACAGCCTTTATCAGTGCACATTTCCCACTGCCAATGTTCCTAGTTTCCCTCTCATAACCCCCTCCCCCGCCTTTGCATGATACCTCTCTTGCATGATGTGGTTGTGGGCCTTGGTCACATAAAGTCTTTACTCTCTGTTTGCTGAGTACACAGAAGAGTGGCAAAGGAAAGGGAGAGAAAAAAGGAGTGTATGTGTGATAGATTTCACTAACTGAATCACACAACTCATTCTACCTACTGTCTCTTTTGCTTTCTCTTGTAAGGTCATAAGTTTTGCAGTTTCTTTTGAATCTAGGACTTGGTAAGTAACACAACCTAACCAATTCAGATGTTGGCAGAAGTCCAGGAGGTGCTTTTTATTTTCAAATAAAAGACCAAGATTTTAAGAGGAGATTACTTGGCATTCTGCTCTATCCCCTTCTTCCTGCCTGTAACCTTAATATCCTGCGCACAGTGGACATGTAGCAGGCACTTTCATTGATCATCTTTTGAGCACTATATATGAGGCACTGTTAACACACCTCATTATCATATTAGTTTGTAAGGAGATGTCTGGGACCCAGCTACCTCCAGAAAGAACTCTCACAGGCTCTCAATATCTCCCAATAATCTTCCTTTATTATGGAAACATAAATTTAATTGGTTTTGTGTTGTTTTAATGTACAAATTAAGTTTTGGTCACAGTGCTTCAAAATTCTAAGTGGTAGATCCCTTTCTGATACTGTTTGAATAATTAAGAGATTCTAATTGAGTAGAGGTGCAGAGAAGCCACTAAGACATTATCAACCTGAAATAGTGCCCTAGACCTATTTTATAACAAGATAAATCAGGGTTTCCTGTGATTCTGACATTTTGCTACAAGAAGTCTTTGTTTCTATTGTCAACAAATGTTAGGAGATATTTAAAGGTAAATCTTGATATCATCATTGTTAAATGAGACTACAGTATTGTGATTGCAGAAGTGAGTTTCATCTATAGAACACCCTAATTACACCAGGGAGGAAAGTGTAACAGATGCATTATTGTGGTTCTGATTTGAGGCCTATACCCCAATGTTGAATTAAGTGGTTCACAGCCATCCATAGACATAAAAACTTCTCAATTATCTGACTACTACCACTTTGTGCTTTATCTAAATTGTCCACTATTACCTTCCAGGTATTTTTCATACAAGCAAATGCTCTCTTTAAGGGTTCATTCTGTGGGCCCTCAAACTAGTATTTTTTTTCTATTTTTCTCTCTGAAAGTATTTTTATTCAAGTCATTAAACTGAAAAGTATAAGAGTACTACACTAACCTTTTGAAAATCATTACTCTATACCTGCCCTTGGAGAAAAGTATAAACTTCCCTGTACATAACAGAATGACTCCAAAGAAACGGTATTGAAATAGAACAATAGTGAATGGAGCCTGAGTTTGTTTCTTGCTGAGAATATATCCTAGCATGACACTTGAATGTTAAGGTCTTTTATCTGCATTCTAAATTATGTATTAATACTACATGGAAATGTGTGAAAAGGTATCTATGCCTGCCAGAAATCAGTAGAGACATAGAAAACCTGATTTCACTAAAGGGAGCATTGTATTAATGCTTGGACTCACTAGTATTTGATGCTATAACTTTAACTCACACAAAACACCAGGGGAAAAATGAAAACAAAATGAAGTAAAACAGCAGCAACAACAAACAGAAACAGACAAAACCCTGGAAAGTGCTCCATTACATCATAAATTTCCAAACTGTCCAAAGTAGATTCTAAAGCATATTCTTGTTGTGTAATGATCTATGAAAATATTAGAACAGGATCCATATTCTTGAAGAGTTTAATATAAAAAATAAAAATCAGTCATATCAGTGATGGATGGAGAGAAATTATAACATCTCAAAAAATGGCAAACATTGTAAAAGTTTACAATAAACAACATGTCACTAGGATGGAGAGCCTGAAAATACGATTGCATTTTTTAAACTTAAAAATCTCCCAAGATTGAGCCAGAAGGAAGCAAAAGACCTGAATAATCCAATAGTGAGTAAAAAAATTTAAATACCAGTAGTAATTAAAAGTATCTCACAGAACAAAACTTAAGTTCCAGTCAGGTTGACTAGTAAGTTCTACTAAATCATTAAAAAAAAAGACATAATTTATACCATTTTACCCTTCAGAAAATTGAGGTAGAAGGACTACATCCTAAGGCCAATAGTTTTCTAATACCAAAACAAAACTAAATTATGAAAGTTTCAACTCCCTCAGATGTAGAAATTCACTCAGAAAAGGGTGTAACCCTCAGAAAAGAGAAGCTATAGAAGAGTCCAGGCAATAATAAGCAAACGTTGAGATTAGAAGAAAATTACCAACAGTGCAAGCTTTCCTGTGATAATTAATTATCTTAATTAATTAAAATTAAGTTTATGCATCTGAAACTTCAAAATAAACCATTTGGAAGAACTTGATAAAAACTCTTTCCTAAAACCATACAGACTTGCTCTTTAAGTCTGTGTTCACTCTTGAACATGTAACTTGCTTTGCTCTATCTCTTTGCTTGCTAATTTCCACTTTGGAGAATTCTATGTTCTCTCTTGAACACATTCTCCCTCTCTCTCTCTCCTCTCACATTTTTCTAATAAGTTTTGATAAAATTCTTTCTTGATTTCCTTTAAAAAAATGTCAACTAACATCCTGATGACGCAGATACAATTCTCCCAAATAAATCTTAGTGAAACAAATTTAGTGATACTGTCAAAAGACCATATAGATTATTTAGTGAAATTAATTCATGGATGCAATGATGGTTCTAGATGTGCATATCAATAAATATTGTATACCTTATAAACAAAAGTCCGGTAAAAGTAATAAGATATAAATTTCAAGAAAAATTTTGACCATATTCAACCCCCATTCATGATAAAAACTCTAAATTTACTCAAGATAGCAAAAGATACATACAAATTCTTATAGTTAGCAAAATACTTAATGACAAAAACTTCCCTCTAAAATCTGGTACAAGGGAAAGTTGTTTTCATCTCCCTTGTTTAATATAGTTTTAAAAATCCTATCCATAGCCATTTGACAAAAAATAAAATCAAAGGCTTTTAAATAGAAAAGGTAAATAGAACTATATGCAAAACATAAAAGCTAAGCAAAAGGCTACAAGTGTGTAACAAGAATTACTAAAAAGAGTTAGATAATACAGTAAAGTAGCAGACAACAAAAGTCTGTACAATGATCTAAAAGAGAAATCAATTTTAAAAAATTTAAATAGTGTCTGTGTAAAAAGGTGAATTTAAAATTGAGTAAATGCTTTGATGTTAGAATACTGTTATTGCTGAAATAGACTGAGTCATGTGAGACGGTACAAAAATACCTGGGGAGTTGAACAGTGTCTAGGTTCTAGATGCTTCTAGCTTGGTGGCTCTAACTTGCTTTTGCTCTCTTGCTGTTCTAGCTCTGCTTCTCCTATGAACTATTTTTATCAACTAGAATTTAATATAAGTCAAAAAAGGGACAGGGTTGACATAATTAAGAGTACTTGTGCTCAGAAAAGTTGAAAGGAAGAAGTAAAACGTGATATATATGTGTCTATTATTTTACAAGTGACAACAGTGAAGAATTCTTTCATGGTCAATGATGACTATGGGCCTAAGGCTTGAAACATTAAATGAGACAGCAGAGAATAGGCAAATATATCCAAGGTATAGCAATAAGATATTTGTTATTGGGGTGCTAATCCACTGGTACAGATAGTTCAGGAAGTTCCTCAAAACAAAGTCATCTCATGAATCATGAGGGTGTGTTAGACTCTTATACAGAGGAAGTAACCCAAATTGAGTCTAATTTCTGGCAGGGGCCAAAACAATATTAACTCCCAGTGATTGATTCTCTCTCTGTGGTAGTTAGCCTATTAAAGAAGCAGTTACCTAGCCCTGTTTTCCCAGCAAGATGTGTGTTTTCAGAAGTAAGAGGACTTTGAGGCTATTGAGTGAGAAGAGGCTATTGAGAAGGAAAAATACATGTCAAATCTCCCTTATATAGCATGGATTGTTTAACTATACATGATTTCTAACTGTGTTTCGGTCTTTTTATTTGCTAAACTGGAGGAATGTGAGCATGGGTTAGGGCTTTTTTTTTTTTTTTTTATAAGAAGTGAGTTAATGCCTGGAGAGATAGCTCAGTGATGTTTGCCTTGCAAGCAGTTGATCCAGGACCCAAGGTGGTTGGTTTGAATCCCAGCATCCCATATGGTCCCCCATGCCTGCCAGGAGCTATTTCTGAGCAGATAGCCAGGGGTAACCCCTGAGCACAGCCGGGTGTGGCCCCAAAAACCAAAAAAAAAAAGAAATAAAGAAAAAAAAGTGAGTTAATAATATGTGACAGGATTTTTATTGTTGCTGATATTTTGTTAGACTGATTCAAATTTCACTCTTTTTATCATCCCTTAGGCCAAAACAGGAGACTCTCTTGTTTAGCCTAGACTCTTCCTTCCTGGCATCAGTTCATGGCTTTTTGTTATCTGATTTGCATAGCAGAAAGCAAACAGATGAGATTCTTTCTCTTGGGGCCTCCAGGAAGCTGTCAGCTCTGCCATTCTTGCCAGCTCCATGACGAGGTGGTGCCAGTTTCTTGTGGCTCTGTGTAGTGGGACCTCAGGCAACTCTTAGGTCCCAATTTTATGATTCTGAAACATCTGGTCAGTATCAGTATGTCTCTGCATTGAACAGGATGCCTCCGACAGGATGAGATTGGCCTGCCAGCCTGTTTATTTACACAGTCTATTACACTTTTTGCTTCATTAGCCACAAGTCAACACCAAGAGTCTCTTGGGCACTGCTTTGACTCAGGATTGGTGTACTTAGGACCTGAGACTGAAGGAAGAAGATGCTAAAGATGTGGAGGCATCTGGATAGTATGTCAAACTTGGGAGGCATCAACAGAATAATAACTGGGTTCACTTAAGTGTTTTTGAACAATTGGGTTGTTTCCAGATACTGGCTTTTGTGAATAGTGCTGCCATGAATATAGGACTGCAGAGGAATTTTCTGCATTGTGTTTTTCAGCTCCTAGATTATATTACCAGGAGCAGTATTGCTGGGTTATATAGGAACTCGATTACTAGATTTTTGATGAATGTTCATATTGTTCTTTGAAAAGGCTGGACTAGTCAATGAGGGCCAGGAGGACCAATCCATAGCAGGAAGCTTGCCACAAAGAGTGGGCAAGTGCAATTAGAATAGAGATGAGTCCACTACGACAAAGTGAGTTATAAATGATCATCTGGACAAGAACGGGGTGTGGAAAAAGGTAAAGTGATATGCTTAGTACCCCTTTAGTAACATGATGCAAACCACAGTGTCTAAAAGGGAGAAAGGAGGAGATGGAGAGAAGAAAGAGAAAGAGAGAGCGAAAGATTAAGGGAGGGGGAGGAAGGAGATAGAGAAAAAATGTCTGTCATAGAGGCAGGCAGGGGAGAACATAGAAGGGAGAATGGGAAGAAACGGGAGCATTGGTGGTGGAAATGTGCACTGGTGAAGTGACAGGTATTGGACATTATATATGATTAAAACTCAATCATCAACAACTTTGTAACTGTTTGCCTCACAGTCATTCAATTAAATAAGTTATGCTAGTAAAAAGAAAACTGGGGCCAGAGAAATGAATCAAGAGACACTGTATGTCTGTGGAATGTTCCTACAGACTCTTGAAAGTGAATATCCTGCCCCCTGAGTATGAGCCAGAGCAAGTTACTTTTTCTTCTGATTCATGGGGTTTTCCATCAATGAGATCTAGTCTCCTTTGACTACTTCCAAAATATGAGCTGAAATGTGTTTTGTAAACTCCAAAGTCAAATGGAAGCTGCATGAGTGGTTTGGAAAGGGAAATAAATTTTATCATGTCTTATTAGAGGTACATGAAACCATTTCAGGGATGGTAATCCACGTGTTACAACTCTGTGCCTTAGTTTATCTACCCACTCCCAAGGCAAAACCAAAAAACGGAGCTAATCCATTCCTTCTACTTTCTGATCTCCAGCTCACAGGTGCAGTTCACCTCCTTGCATGTGTGAGTCTTGGTTTTTCTACTTTTAAAAAAGAAAGAATAATATTCCGTTTTATTATATTTGAGTTTAACAGAATGGTCCGTCAAAAACACCGTGGGAGGGATCTCCCAAGTCTCCTTCAGTTTGATCTGGAATGTTTTCAGGTTCATCTCTGGAAAGTGACTAAATAGAGATCCCTTCATTGGATGTGATGCCTTCTTGTTCTACCCTAAGTTGTCAGCAGAAGTTGGGCCAGAAATATAATCCTTCAATGTTTTGGAGGAAGAAGTGATTATATCCTAGGGGTTGCTGGAGACTCATCATGTCTGGTCTCTAAGCCGAGCACACAGTTTTGTGATGTTCACAGGAACAGAGAACTGAAGGAACATGTTCCTTTCTTAAGTCTGGAAGTGCTCTGAAAAAATTATCCACCTGAAAATGGATCTCAACTGTGGTCAGCTGTCCCTGCCCACATTGTCTTCACAGCACTTTTGTTCCCACGTCAAAAAAATAGCCCATCCTTCCTCATTCTGATCTTCACCTCTGGGGCATTGACCAAAAGAAAGAGGAATTCTAGAAGAGCTCATCAAGGGCTCTGCTGGAAAAAAAAGTAGAAGAAGTCTTTTAATTTTCTTTTAATTTTAATTTTATACATCATCAAACACATGCAAACACTGGATTCCCAGTACTTAATTTCTCTTTTTCTTATTCTCTTTGATACTCCATGATTTATATGTACATGTGAATGTATGTACATATGTATATATCTACAAATCTTCCCTTCTCTTTGTTTTCTTGCCCATCTGTCACTTATTTAAATTCCTATTGCTCTTAAAATTTGATTTTGAAATGAGAAAGAGAATGAAGCTTGACTATTAGCATATCTATTTGAATTTTAAAATGAATATGGACTTTCTAGAGAGTAAAACAGGGTTTTGTTTGATGAGTTTAACAACAGAAACTGGCCTTGCTAAATAGACTACATGGCAGATATTTCCCATCGATGCAATAAGTTAAATCAGAACACTGAATGTGTTGGAAAAGCAGATATAAGTTACCAATACAATTCTTCTGAACTCCACCATCTGTAAACTTTAGACACATAGGAGTTCTGAGTTTATTAAATAAGGCAGGTCCAAATAGTTCTTAAATGTAAGATGTCCTAGATTTTGAAAAAAAAATATTGCAAAAAATACAGCATTAAGTTTCTCTGTAATATTTATTATAAGACTGCATATTAAAATACATATTTTTAGTTAAAGTATATTGCTAAAATAAATTTCATCTGCTTAACTTTTAACTTTATCTATTAAAAATTTAATGCTGAATATGAAGGTATTGTTGGACTTCTGTTTGATCCATTTACTCTTTCAAATATTGCACTTCTCAAATTTATTTAAAAGTATAACAAAATTTTAAGCTTCTTTCTAAAATGTTAATGTAGTACATAGCTTTCAAAATTCTCTTAAGTTGTCATAGAGAAATTTGAGATGCTAAGAGATGACTTTCCCAATTTTGTGGCTGTATGAGAATTCTAGAGTGATTACAGGACATTCACTTACTGCCCCTGTTATCTTTCAAATCTCTAAAGTTTTCAAATAATGCTATCTTACTCAATGTGCTTTTTAAAATAACCTTTATTATAAAAAAAAAAACAATTCCAGCCTACAATGAATGAGGTGACATTGTTGGAGGACTGATACTTGTTATGTGTGATTTTAGTTTTTATAATTTCCAAGAATTATTGACATAAGAACTTACTGGGCTTGGATATTGACCAAAAAACTGTTTTGAGGAAGGTTAAAAGAACTCTTTTTCTTGGAGCTCACTCATTTCCACCCAGGTGACCCTAACTTCTAATATTTGTCAACAGTGGAATAGAAGCTGTCATTTAGCCATGCCTTTCTGTCTTTTCTCCACTCAGATCAGAGAGAAGAACACTGATTGATCTGGTGGCCAAAGAATGAAATCTGGCACCTTTTCTAGTTGCTGACTTTCTCAGTGATGGTTACCCTCCCACTGAGTCACAATTAGTTGATGTGTGAAAAGAAAACATTAATCATTTAATTATAAGGTTCCCTTAAGCCCTTGGTAGCAGAAACTATCTGAGGCAGGACTGGTTCCTCATGTGTATGATGGATATAACTCTTTATCTTGCTAAAAATGCTATTGGAAGGGTTGGCTTATTTTGCACTCATATCATTTGTTTACAACAGAATATGATATACAGTGTTCAATTGTGTTCTCTCTTTGAGTAGTGACAATTTTTATTTCATAGATCATGGTGCTGAGATCAGCTCAAGGAGACATATAATTTCAGTCATTTGATTAATGATCAAAGCACTCAGTCTCAACCCCAGTGGAAAGATCCTATCTCCTAAAACTCCTGTTTTAATTATTTTGGTGAAATATGGAAATATATTTTTTATTTCTTCACATTCTCACAAAAATTTTTATAGGCTCTTGTATTTTCTTTGTTAAGGAAGTTGTACTTTAGGCAATATGAGCACAATAATAATAATTTTATGGTTTTGTTGCACAAGATTACAAAACCTTTACCACTACTAAAGAACTCAGTGCTCTCTGGGATTGCCCTCTTAACTCGTTTACTTTGTCTTTTTTCATACCCCACAATTGGTAACTTCAGTTTTGTGCTCAAAAACCAAGGTACATCATCCATCAGTATTCTCTAACTCCTTATTTTATTTCTCAGAATATCATAAATAAGTAAGATTATTGGTATTTGTTCCCCATTATGATTTAATTCACTTAGCATGATGCCTTTTAGTTTCTTTCAGATTATAAACAACTGCAAGATTTGATCTTTTCCTATTCATAGTGTTTTATTTTATATATAATATACACAAGGACACACATAAATATATATGCACATACATAGATCACAATTTATATAGGTATATATACATACACATATATATCATAATTTTATCTATTTGCCTATAATTCAATATTTGGGTTATTGTTATATGCTCTCCATTACATTTAGATTTACAGAAAATATTGTTTTATTAGAAAGGTTACAATACACAGACCCCTTTCAAGGAACAGTATAGATGCCAAGAACTCTGGGTCATACAGAATCTGTGTTCTTAATATTTTTAAGAAGCCTCTACATTGGAAACACTAGATTTAGGATTTTTTGTAATTGAGTTACAAAAACCAAGGTACGTCATCCATCAGTATTCTCTAATTCCTTATTTTATTTCTCAGAATATCATAAATAAGTAAGATTATTGGTATTTGTTCCCCATTATGACTTAATTCACTTAGCATGATGCTTTTTAGAGAACAGGAACTGTTCTCTAAGACCTTACCTTAGTTCTTAACTTAATTACATCTATTTTTTATTTCCCAGAGGCTTACATTCTCAGGTTCCTAGTAGGCATGAATTTCTGGAAGTCCAGTATGAAAATATACATTTTTCTTTTGCATTTTTTGTATATTTGCCTGAATGATAGAATATCAATGCGATTGTGGATTTTAGAGGCTGTTTTATTGTTTTTGTTTAGGGGACACCCCAACAGTATTTAGGGCTTACTCTTGCTCTATACATAGGGATCACTCCTGGGGATCTTAGGGAACCATGTGGGATTCAGGGCTGTACAAGGCAAGTAAACTACCCACTGTATCTCTCTGACTCACTTGATGTAATGGTTTTATTTCTTGGCTCTCATCGCAAGAATATCAGCTCCCACACAGCACTTAAATATTTCTTTCTTTCTTTCTTTTTTTTTTGGTGGGGGCACAACTGGTGGCACTCAGAGGTTACACCTGGCAGCACTTAAATATTTCTCTCCCACGCCGTTGTTGAGCCCCAGAAAGGACTCACATGAAAGGTGACTTTACTACCAGTTGTAGACCAAAACATAAAGAACTGGTACCCTTTAATGGATGTCTACATATGACAGGACCCCATTAGGCTGAGCAGTCTCTCAGTTCCTGTTCTCATGTTCTGGGAAGTGACCAAAGGGGAATTTCCTAAGTAGCAATGCACATCAGCAGCCTGGCAAACCCAGGCATCTTTCTCTTTAGTGATTCTAAAAATGAAAATAAATGATCTTTACAAGCCTGTTTGCACTGATTACAAAAGAAAAATGGTGTGGAACTGGCCTAGTTTGTGGGTAATTTTGAATGGCTTTTGCTGTATTATAGGATCTGTGACTTCTTTTACATACCCGGCAGTGTTTAGGGATTGCTCCTAGCTCTGTGCTCAGAAATCACTCCTGGCAGACTTGGGGTGTTATATGAGATGCAGGGGGTTGAATCCAGGTCGGCTGTGTTCGAGGCAAACTCCCTGCATGATTAGCTATTGTTATGCCTACCCCGCTATGACTTGTTTTGATATTACTTTTGAAGTTTAAAAAAAA
>PVKC010021805.1:0-17891 GCA_004027635.1 Crocidura indochinensis
CAAGGCAAATCTCTACTTACTATATTAACTCTTCAGCCCAAGAACATTTCTTATAACTTTTCATGTTGTCAGTATTTTAAATTTCCATAGCATATGATACTAAATTTCATGTTACCACCCATGTTTCAAGTCATACTAATAGTGAATATTATTATACATTATCTTTTTGCTCTAATTTGCAATTTACAAAACATTTCAATAGCAATACATTGTCTCCTGGCACTTGCCATGTGGGTGCAGATAGGCGAGCCAAGACCTGCAGTTTCTTTGTATCACTGACCCAACCAGAATTGCACTAAACTGGTCAAAATATGGGCACAATTAAGTCAAGAAAATTTTGGTAAACTGTTAAAGATATTATGTTGTTCATTAAAACAAATGAGAGTTTTATTTTGGAATACTCACTGATGAAACTTCTTACTACCATAATGTAGAAATGCTTGCTTCTCTTGATCAACTAACTTAATAATCTGGAAATAGTGCATATGGAATTAGTCAGATGTCATTCTCTTTTTTTTTAATTTACAAATGGGAGAACTTATTTTTTAAAATGTGCAATATATAAATGAGATAACACTTATATTTTTGGTTTATGGATAAGTAGCTGTATTTTTTCTAATCTGTTTCAAATTTAAGGCATCTTGCCAAATTTTATTTCACTATAAATTCTCTTTAAGTAAGATAGGACATGTATTATTAAAGTGTGTTCACATATACTAGTCTATTTGATTCTCATACAACTTCTTTGAAATAGACATAGTAGTCAGCCAGTTTTAACTATTCATCCATGATTTTCACTATTTTCCCCAAATGAAAATTTTCTGCAAAATTTGAAGGTGGCAAAGAAATGTGATAGGGAGACTGTGCTCTCAGCCCTGGAGTCTGCTTTGTGTAACAGATCCCAAATGTAATCTTATGTAAGTAGGCAGCCCAGAATCTATGCCAGGAGTATTTCTCTCCAGCACTGATTAATCCCTGTGTCTAAAAAGCCATGTGTTCATTGTGGATGATAAGCTTGTTGCACAAACACAAGCTCACCACACTGAGTAAGTTTGGCATTAGTTCTGCACAAACCCCAGCAAGAAGAATATTTGCCAAAAGAAAAGAGAAAATTCCTGCCAATGTAGGCATGAATGAAATGTTTTGAGGCATCTGTAGACTTTTAGACACTAAATGGAGAAAATATATATTTATAAAGATTTGAAATGTATTCAGTCAAACTTGTTGAATTTGGAGATCCCAGATTCTGGGCTTAGAACGTGGTTTAGTGCTCTCTTAAAAAGTAAAGGCACGGGGCCAAAGTGATAGTAGAGTGGGTAGGGCAATTTGCTTTGTAAGCTGCCAACTTGGGTTTGACCTCTGGCAGCCCATATTGTTCCCTGAACCCACCAGTAATGATCAGCACAGAGCCAGGAGTAAGAGCTGAGCACGGCTGGGTAACAAAACAAATGTAACAAAACAAATCAAAAAGGCATATAAATACAATTATCACTAAAATGATAGCTAAAATGTTAAAGATACTGTGTACAAATTATGCTTTCATGCATTCATGTTCAAAGATGAAACTATTTTGCAGGGAACTGCAGGCAATATGTGAGGACATAATAATCCATGTCTCAGAATTTTCATACCAGTTTTCACCTTCTTCCTTAATAAAGGGTCACTGTGATAGTACAGTGGGTAGGGAGTTTGTCTTGCACATGATCTACTGGGTTTCATCCACAGCATCCCATATGCTCTCTAACCCTGCCATACATGATTTTTAAGCCCAGAGCCAAGAGTAACCCTTGAGCTCTATTGGATGTGGTCCTCTTTGCTTCCTTCCCCCCAAAAAAGAAAGAAAAGTTTTAGTCATAGAATTTTAGTGTAATTAAGTCCATGATTTGAATATATATAGTTTTGTTCTTCCTTAATAACCCTGATGTAGCTGATTTCCCTTGACACCTGTCTCCTATTATTACAAAATGGTATTTACTCTCCTTCCCCCTATTTCTTTCTATCTCCTCACTATACCCTGTGTCAAGAGTGTTCCAGACAACTAAACATAAAATGTACCTGTCATGATAGCAGGCTGTAGCTGGAGGAGGGAGAGATGTAGAGGTGGGAAGGAATGGGATAGACTCTGGTAACATTGGTGAAGGGAAGTTGACACTGGTTGATTGGCCTTGAGATTGATGCTAAAACAATGTATGTCTAACACAGAATAGTCTCATTCATTTGTGGTATTTAAGAAAAATAAAGGACAGTATGGTAATAATACCCAGAAACAATAGAGATGAGGGCCAGAAGGACCAGCCCTTGATATGAAGTTTACCACAAAGAGTGGTGAATGCAGTTAGAGAAATAACTTCACTAACTATCATGACAATGGTAGTGACAGAAGTAGAATGCCTGTCTCAAATACAGTTTTGTGTGTGTGTGTGTGTGTGTGTGTGTGTGTGTGTGTGTGTGTGTGTGTGTTGGCGGGGGATGGGGAAGGCTTTGGTGGTGGGAAGGTTGCTCTGGTGAAGGGAATATTCTTTTTTATGACTGAAACCCAACTACAAACATGTTTGTAATCATGGTGCTTAAATAAATATATGTTGTCTTAATATAAATTAAAGAGTTATATTGACAACAATATATTATTAAAAATAACAATGTATGTCAAAAAACCTGACTATGCATAACTTTGCAAGTCACAATTTTTTTTTGTTTGTTTTTTGGGCCACACTCGGTGATGCTCAGGGCCACTTTTGGCTATGCACTCAGAAATCTCTTCTGGCTGGGGTGACAATATGGGATGCCAAGGGATAGAATCGCGATCCATCCTAGGCTAGTGTTGGCAAGATAGATGCCCTACCACTTGCACCACCACTCTAACTCCTAAATCACAACGTTTTAAATAAAGAATTTAAAAAATAGAAATAAAAGAAATATGGTACAGAAATAAAAATAAATAAATTGGATTATTTCAATTACTGCGTTCTAATTCAATGTTTTGCTCTTAAGAAAACATAGTCTATGTTTTGGAAGATTAATATTTGTGTTTGGAAGCAAAACATTGAACCTCATTTGGAAAAATCTTAGCCTTGAGAAACTAGAAAGGAGGCTGGTTTGATGCTACACTGATGTACACTAATGAGTAACATCTTTCTCACAGGTTTAAGAGATTTATCCCTTCTCATTCCCTATATTGTTTCTTTTTAGTACATTGAAAAAAAGGCATATATACTATATGAAAAATTAAAGGGAAAATTGTAGTGTCCTACTAAGATCCTAAAAGATATATCATATGTCCTTTCTTTATGTGTTCACCATGTAGTATGTTTATGGAACCTTCTTTAGTCTGACCATTCTAACCTGAAGATAATAAATCTTTTCATTCTATTCCTAAAGTAAAATAACTCATGAAGGGATAGGCCAGTTCAAATTTTAGTGTGACAGTAATTCTTCCTATAATTAATTTACATAATATTGCTATATTTCTGGCCTGAGACTAGAAAATTTTAAGTAGTTTCACCAACATTGTATACTTTCCTGAAAAGAGTCACAGAAACTCTAAATGTTAAAAATGAGTTATAGAGCCCGGGAGATAGCATGGAGGTAAGGCGTTTGCCTTTCATGCAAAAGGTCATTGGTTCGAATTCCGGTGCCCCATATGGTCCCCCGTGCCTGCCAGGAGCAATTTCTGAGCATGGAGCCAGGAGTAACCCCTGAGAACTGCCAGGTGTGATCCCCTCCCACCAAAAAAAAACAAAAAAATGAGTTATAAATATGGCTCAGTGATACAGTACATGTCTAACATGTTTGAGGCATGACTTTATTTCTGGCATCAACTTTATAATTAAATAACGTAAAATGACTGGACATTCTTATGTAAATGTTTTTTTGTAATTCAACATAGTTATTTTACCAAACACTTCATTTGAAGACTTAAAACTAAATCTAATAAAACTTCAGATCAACATATAATAAATATTCCAGTTTTTTGTTTTGATCTATATGTTGTGCAAACTTTGTGTGTATGTTTTATTTTGAATTATCTTTGCATGTCCTAACTAGCTCTAAGTGATAAGGTAATCTGGAAATGGATAATAACATGAAAAAATTTTTAAAGAGTTTTTATTTTGATCACAGTGGATTACAAATCTTTCACAGTAATTTTTAAGGTACATAGTGACATTGAATCAGCGGCATTCCCACCAATAATGTTGTCCTTCTTCCACCCTGTTCTCAGCATACATCCTCTATCCCCTTCTTTAGCTCCCCTGGGCTGCTAGTATAAGTGGTCCTCCTTGTGTTTAGCTTGCTGTAGATTGAGTATTAATTCTGTTTTGTTGGCTTTTTATTTAGTGTTTAAGTCTGATCATTTTTTATTTCTACTCGATGCTCATATGACTGGTACCTTCCATTATTTCTCCCTCAATTTGTGAAGCAGAATTAAATGTTTCAAGTTATGTGGTTCTGTTAGAAGGAAGGGAATAAAAGGGTGGGGCAAAAATCAAACAAGCAAAAAATCAGAGGAGTCTTTCTAGAGGCTATAAATATCAATTTAAAGAAGAAAGGGAAAAGGAAAATAAACATAACAGCAATTCAAAAGCCAAAAAGCAACACACAATAAAGACAACAGCCAAACAATAACAGCGGTTCTGAGATAAAAGCAAAACAAAGCACAAAAGAAAAAAAAAACAAGCAACAACAACAATAAAAAATAAAATTAATTTGTGCTTCTTCTTCTTTTTTCTTTTTTTTGCATTGGCACAGTAAATATTGGAGAGATTAGAAAGGAAATTTCCTTGGCCTAAGAGATACATTGTTTCTCTGCCCTTGAAGTCTACTGTCATGGGAATAACTACAGGCTCATACCTGCTCTTATTCTCTCCCCTAGATTCTTTTATGATGTCTGGATACTTTCTGCTCAGTCGTGGATGATAAAATCAGGACTCTGTAACTAGAAATCTTGATATTTGCACAGGTCATAGGATGACGTCTAGAATGGAGTCTTTCTTTACAACTCTAGAAGTTCTGTTCCATCACTGTTGTTTTAATCAATCTTTTGTAGTTGTTGATCTTGGTTTTTGTACTGATCCTAGGACAAAGCCTAGGAGAGAGCCTTTCGTTATGTTTCCAAAAGTTCTGCTCAGTTGCAGTTGTCTCAGTCAGACTTCTGGAATTAGAGATCTTGGTTAATAACATGAAAAAAAATTATAGTTCCCTATTATGTTTTAAACTTGTTTATGGAATATACATTTTAGGGATCAATATGCATTTTACTCACTTAGTTTTTTTTGTTTTTGAGCATACTGAATAGTGCCCAGGGAACCCTGTAAGTCTGGATATCATTGGGGCTGGAGTGATAGTACAGTGGTAGGACATTTGCCTTGAACGCTGCTATATGGGACAGTCCCTGGTTCAATCCCTGCATCCCCTGTGGTCCCCTGAGCCTACCATGAACGATTTCTAAGTGCAGAGTCAGGAGTAAATCCCTAGTAGACGTCTTAGGATGTGTTTAAAAAAACTAAAAACTAAAAAAAAAAAGTCTGGAGATGATCAAATTCAAGCATCCTATATTCAAAGCATGTATTCAAGTCTATTGAGCCTCCCTCTCTTTCTGACCCCTATATATTATGTTCAGCTAAAATATATTTTGCACTCTTTTGTAATTACACTGTCTTTTCCTGAAGTCTTAAAATGAGTCAAAAGAAAGGGATTTGGAGTGGGGAGTAGTTTTATTCTTCAATCCTGGGGAGAGAAAGTGTTAGGAGAGACTGTTGCGGGTTTGGTTGTGTCACCAAACATCCTATGCTAGTAATGAACTGCTCAGGAGCAGGGGATTGTGATCCTAATAGTGGGATAGGGATAATATATTTGTATAATTTCCCAGTTTTTTTGTCCCTATATCCAACACTGCCAAGCAGAGCTCCTGGTAGATAAATGTCTACATGCTATTACATGGAGCACTGTATAATTCCCATGTATTATGTGGCACATTTTTTAAATATGTTTTGAGTAGTTCATCATGAATCCTCTTAGATCCAAACTCCCTAGTATTTGGTATGCCCTCACCTGGCAGGAAATCTTGATTTTCTGTAGAATGGTGACTCGCTGCATACTTAGATCATGGGAAGGTCACACATTCATAAGTGAGATCACCCTCTCTACCTCAAACCTCTTTCCCATTATCTTCAGTCATCTTTAAAGTTTTGTGTTAAAGGCAGTCTATGTAGATCTAGTTAGTGTCAAACTTTTTCAAATATTTCTTTTCTCTTCACTTTCATAATCGTAGAAGGACTCTAAGGGGGAATAGGAAAAGCAGAAAGCAGACTACTCAAGGCCTGTAATTTGGAGGGTGTGTTAACCTTTTCCTAGGTAACATCACCTTATTACATTCTTTTGACTGATGGGATCACAACAGAATTTGTACAACATTTTTGGCTAATAAGGACCCCAGACTGTCTGAGTGGGAAAACAGTTGGAGAAGACTGTTATGTTGAGCCCTCTCAACCTCTAGCCACATTTATCATTGTTACTGTAAAGAAATTCAGCTCTTAGGATGGTCTTGGATGGTGATGAAGGTCTTTGTCCGCCATACCAGGCCACGTGGCTTCAGCCCCTACTAACCGGCGAGTCTGGAGGTTCATGAGAGCGGCAGGTAGAAATCTCACTCACAGGCAAGCTTCATGAGAGATTACATCTTTATTAAGTCCTAGTCATCAGATGTGGCTCCTACCATTTAAACATGCTAATCTTAGCTAGCCCTACATCTTCTATCCATGTCACCTCTGACCTACATGTTGGCCAGGATCCAAAAGGTAAAAGGCCAGAAAGCCAGAGATTCCAGACCTATATACCCTTCCAAGACCCCTCCCAGGAAATGGGCGGGGTTTGCAGGTATAGTAAACGTTATATCCAGTTCCCAAAGCCCCGCCCAGGAATGGGCAGGGCTCAGGTGAGTTACCTGTGCCCAGGGGTGAGGCAACATTACTGGACTAATAAACACACTTCTAGTGACTTCTACACACCACATTAGCCTATTGAATTATTGCAAGGACTTGGGTGATGTGGGGAGTGAGGGAGGTAGTTTCTAGAAAACAGTGCTTCCACCTTTGAGGTCAGCCACTCAATAAACACTTGTCATGGATCATACATAGTTTCTAAAAGTATGAATGTTGATACCCTGTGTTATTTACTCCAGAAATGCCAATCAGATTGGTACCTTTGTTCTCTGTCCATCAGGGGACTTCTATAGGAAATAAAACAAGGACACAAGGAGACAAACAGACCAGGACTGTCCACCCATTGAAGTCACTTGATCAGCCATCAGTGAGTGCACAGACTGAATATTATTCAATATAATAGAATTCCCCCAGCCTGCTTCCAAACTAGTGAATAATTTAAGTTGATAGTGACATACAGGGCAGTTTGTGAACATATCAATATTCTGTGCGTACATTAAAAGCAGAAACCTACAGAGGCCAAAGTGATAGCTCAGTGGTAGGGCATTTGGCTTGCATATGGCTTATCTAGGACCAACCTTGGTTTGATCCCAGGCATCCCATATGGTCCCCCAAGTCAGGTGTGATTTTTGAGCACATAGCTAGGAGTAACTCCTGAGCATCACCAGGTGTGACCCAAAACTCTTTCTGTACTCTTATTATAACCTACAGATTATTTTGTAGTCTTATTAGGACTTATTTTAACCTCATTATGACCAGACTTAACTATAGCTTCTCCCTTCCTGAGAGCATTCATTCTTCTCTGGGTGGTTCCTTAGTTTCTCCATATACAAATAGCTCAGGATACTTGGAATATAATCTCAAAGAAGCATTCCTCATGCATTTTAGCTACTTTGGGCTTGTGCAATTTCTACTTGTTTTTATTATTTACCAAGAAATTATTAAACCAGCTCTATCTTTCTGCTGCATTAGAATCATCCAACTGCTCATACCCAGAGTCTCCATCATGACTATGTATGGAGTTTCCAGGAAAACTAAAATATGTTTAAGATGCACATCATCACATTTTGTTGGCATAAAACTGAATTCCCACATCCTCTCTTTGGAGCTTGCTCTACAGTCTGTTCAGGCAGACATCCTTCCCAATTTATGGTATTTTCATGCCAATGTAGCTCCTTTTCATTCAATTGTTCCAATACTATTTTGGGTTACAGTAGGTTATGAGAACTATTCAGTGTTGTTTATTTATACATAGCACCAGTCCTGTTGAGTGATTTTTAAAGACTTCTTTGCCACCAGTTTGAATCAATTAGTTGGAATTAATTACCAGTTGGAATGTAAAAGAATTGCAAGTTACCCTTAGGACCACTTTTTTCCTAACACTAAACTCTTACATTAATTTTATTTTATTGGGCCTCACTCAGTGATGCTCGAAACTTAATCCTGGATCTATGCTCAAGGATCATTTCTGGCAAAGCTTAGGGGCTTTTTTCCTCCCTTTTGCTATGTCCTGAAATGCTGACACTTCTTTTTTATTCCAGGAGCACTTCAGATTTTCAAAGAGTAAAAATGTTTCAAAAATTATATGTTCTCTATATATTGATCTTGTCTTATTCTACCCTCTGTTGATAATTCAAAAATTAGAACAGTATCTTAATTTTGATCTTACCTTATTCAGGTATGCAGATAAAATATACAGTGCCTTGGGAGATTATGCCACAGAGAAATTAATCATTTGTTCTTGAGCCCACTGCTCTGAAAGCCACTAGTCTGCAAACCACCTTTTCTTCTCTGTTCATTCTATATAAAACAAAAACTTTTATTGCAACTTGAAAACTGCTTTACTTCTGGAGTATCTGAGTTCATAAGTGATATATCAAAATTTCACATACAAAAACTCCAGATGTTTATAAGGTTAAAGCTTAAGATATAATTTATAAGGTTGTAGATTCAGTAGCTGGATCTATGTTTCACTTGATGTCTAGGACTGCTTCTCTTTTATTCACGCACAACGTCTTTTGTCTTGTTCTTTCATTTTCATCTCCCACCAATGTACACAGGCCAAGTGTACATTGCTCTATACCAGATCCACTGTACTGCTTCTTAGTCTTACATTGGAAAATGGCAGACCTATATCCTAAAGAATTATTTTACCTCTAAAGTCACATAAGCAATATATATGTATATATATATATTTCTATATGCATATATGCAAACAGGATGATTGATTTTAAGTAAGAGCAGAGTTTCAAGGCTGGTGCATATTGATCTGATCTGTAACCTTCCTTGTGGGCTAATTCTATGATACCCATTCTCAAAATTAAACAAAGATTTCTGGTTAGGGATTCATACTGCATATTTTTCATCCTGGTAGTAAGTTTTTAGAGAAAGGACATGAGACGAGAAATAGCTTACATTTTTAACAATCTCTCACAAGAATTGAAAGGGTTTTAATTTGAATTTAGCTCCTATTTTTAATAGTTTTGAAAAGTCAACTTTAATTACATACATGAATAATTTATATGGCTGTTAATTTCAAAGTAAATAGTACAAACTGGTAGTTTATGTTCTGGCTTAAAGAATGAAAGAGGGACTTGCAAATAAAGAGGAAGTGGGGGTCCTGTGAAGTATTGGGGATAAGTCCATAAGTCAAAACCTTGCCACTGTGCTTTGCTTTCGTGGGGTACAAGGGTAATTATCTTATACATCTTTAGGTTTCTTAGAAGCTAGGAAAAAAGTCAAAGAATTGGATATACAGGTAAGAGAGATAGTAAATAAAAGTTTACTACCAACACTTTCACAGAGTGGATACTTATATTTCTTTTTTGGGGGGAAGGCCACACCCATTTGATGCTCAGGGGTTATTCCTGGCTAAGCGCTCAAAAATTGCCCCTGGCTTGGGGGATCATATGGGACGCTGGGGGGATCAAACCACAGTCCTTCCTTGACTAGTGCTTGCAAGGCAGACACCTTACCTCTAGTGCCACCTCTCCGGCCCCATATATTTCTGAGACTTAGAAAAAGTTACATAATTCACTAAATAATTTTAAAAATAAATATATCCACTAATATAGACAACATTGGGAAGGAAAAAGAGAAAGTAATTTAGGGAGTTCATCAGGGAAGGTTCAATTAACACAGATAAGCAGATTTAAGTTCTGTATTTCTCATTAAAATATATATATATATATATAAATTATTAAGTTTTCCAAGAAAGATTCCATATAAATGTCTTTTCCAAATTTAGAGAGTTTTCCATGTGTATGTTTTTCCCAAAACAATCTCTATTAGAAAAGATAAAGTCTCAGTTTCTCCTTGTTAGCTTTTGTAAGCAGTTCCATTCATTTTTTCATTTAATTAAAAAACTGTGACTTAGAGAGTTGTTAATTGTTGGGTTTTAAGCATATATGTTCACACCAATTCCACCAAACCTGTCAATTCCCACTACCAGTGTTCCCATCTACTTGACCCCTCCAAAAGTGGAGATGCAAAGTCGAATTGCTGGGTCATATGGCAGTTCAATCATAGGTTTAATAAGGACTTTCCATTCCCTTTATCACAGGGATTGAACCTGACAACGTTCCCACCAGCTATGAATGAGAATTCCTTTTTTCACTACTATATTCCATCAAGGTGGTTCTTGCTATTTTTCATATGTGGCTTCTTCACTGTAGTGAAATGATATCTCATCTTAATTTTATTTTCCTAATGGTAAGAGGTGTTGAGTAAATTTTTCCTGTACTGATTAGTAATTTACTTGCAATATTCTGAGAAGTATCTTTTCATTTCTTATCCCCATTTTTGGTAGTTTTTTTTTTAAATTTTGTCGCTATTGATATTGTGTAGAGTATTTTTGGTATTATTCTATGTTCTTAGTTCTGTACCTGTCGTCACACCTGGATATTCCAGGTGAGGGCGATTGAGTGTGAAATAAAAGAGCTTGTAGGGGAGGCCAGAGAGGCTTTTGGCAGAGCTGAAGGCTGGGTTGGATGGCTTATTGAACTGGCATCAGACTGTCTAAGAACTTTCTTTGCCAAACCTTTGGTCCCCTAACTTCATTGTCTGAAGTGAATTATTTGTGGCACATAATTGTTGCCCAGGAGGGGGATGGAAGAATGAGGTTTAATCTTTCTCTCTGGGAGTTATTTTTGGACTCGCAGACCTCCAGCGAGGGGTTCAGCCTACCCCCACAATATTGTGAGTACTTTATATATCCTATACATGAAGTTTTATCTGATGTATTGAATGCTAATATTTTCCTATCCTTGTTAGCTATCTTTTACTTTTATACTGTATTACTTTTCTATGTAGAAACTTTTTAATTTGATGCAGTTACATTTGTTTATTTTTGATTTTGCTGCCTTTGCCAGTGGTATCAAATCAAGATATCAAATACTTTTGAGGTCCAAATTTTGAGTGTTGTGCTTATATTTTCCTCAATGTACTTTCAAAATTCCAGTAAAATCTAAGGTCTTCAATCACTATGAATTGATTTTTTGAAGTGTGAGATATGAACTGAACTTTCTTACATGTAATGATCCAGTTTTCCTGGTACCATTTGTTGAAGAGCCTATCTTTACTAAATTTCATGTTATCAGCTCCATTATCAAAAATTAACTGTCAACATATATGAGATTTTGTCCTTGAATATTTAATTTTGACCCATTTATCACAGATTCTATCATTATTCAGTACCAGAATGTTTTTTAATCACTATGATTTTATATACAGTTCTATTTTAAGTAATGAAATATCTGCTCATTTCTTACTCTTCTGTTTCCATACAAGTGTTTTTGTTCGTTTTTGTTTCTTGGTTGTTGAGTCATATCCAGCAAACTCCTGACTATGAGCTCAGAAATCGCTCCTGGCTTGGAGGACCATATGGGATGCGTGAGGATCCTGTCCTTGGCTAGCACAAGGCAGACATCTTAAGGCTTGTGACACTGCCCTGCCCCCCCCATATAAGTTTTATTATTGAATATTCTAGATCCTTTAAGAAAGTTATCTGAATTTGGATGGGCATTGCATTGACTCAATATAATAACTTAAGATTTTTTGGGGGGGCACACCTATTGACACTCAGGGGTTACTCCTGGATATGCTCATATGCTCAGAAATCTTGTTTGGCTCAGGGATCTTATGGGATGCTGGGGAATCAAACCAAGGTCCGTCCTGGATCACAGCATGCAAGGCAAACTTCCTATAGCTGTGCTATCTCTCCAGCCCCTAAATAGTTATTTTAACAATACTTACTATTACAACTCATAAACATGGAATGTTTATTTTTCCATATTCTAAGGACTTCTATCTTCTCAAGTGATTTAAATTTATTTGGTATAGATCTCCCACATCTTTCATTAAATTGATATCTAGATATTTCATGTTTTGGGATATTATTTTAAATGGGATACATTCCTTGAACTCTCAATTCTGATTCATTCTTTGTATATAAGAATGCTAACTGATTTTTGTGTGTTGACTGCAGCCAACTACTTGGCTATATTGTCTTATTGTTTCTAAAAGTTTTTATTTTTTCAAACTCTTTGGAGTTTTATATGTGTGTTATGCCATCAGAATATAGTGAGCATTTGACTAATTTTCAATTTGGATCCCTTTGATTTTTCTTGCCTGATATCTGTAGCCAAGACTTATGATACTACATTAAATATAAGGGAAGACTGTGGAGTTCTTTGTCTTTTGCCTAATCTCAGCTCATGCTTGGAATGTAATGTCTGAGCACTGCCAGGCATGGTCAGAGAAGATGGGTTCAGTTTTACACCACTAAGAATAATGGATTCTTCTTATGTATTTCCTTATGTAGATATAATTTTATCCACTATTCTTTTGGATTTGTTTAGTAGAAAATTCTAGAAGATAAGTTTCCCTTGAGTTTTGAGTTGTTAGAAACAGACTATAGGAATTGTTTAGATTGTTATTTTTACCCCCCATATATACCAATAGTACCCCGTGACATGGTTTCTTTTTGTATAGGAGCTATTTCTGAGCAGACAGCCAGGAGTAACTCCTGAGCACCGACGGGTGTGACCCAAAAACAAAACAAAACAAAACAAAAAGGGGAAATTTTACAAATAGAAAATTGTTCTTATCTAATAGGGATAGGAATTCCCATTTTTTTTATTTCAGGGAAATTTCACCCTAAATATTTGTCATAGTAACTTGACTTAGGATTTAGTTGATCAGACATACACCCGTCACCCCCAAAATCTTAGATCAGATCTTTAGAAGCAGCATGTTTTTATGAATAAGCACCAGGAATTGAACTTCTACCTGAGATAACCCTAATGCTGCTCTGGCACCTACTTGCTTCAGGATGAATTGATATGACACCCTGATGACCTGGAAACAACAACTTGCTTTCAGGGCAAATTTCCCTGCTTCATCACCTAATGATGAAATGAAACCAGGAGATGCTTTATGACACTCTGATTGAGACATAAGATCTGTGCTAAAATTAAAACTTTTATTTACTGAAGCCTGACTGAAGCTACCATGATTAAGGAGAACTTTTCCTGGGACCATGCATAAAAACTGGGGTTAAACAACTTAATATGACTGGGGCCTGTAGTTGGTCTTACTGCAGGATGCCTTCTGGGTAGGGACACCTTGTTTCTAGCCTAAAGAGTTTTTCTTTCTATTTTCCTCAACTTGTGCTGCACCTATACAAAAATATCTGCCACCCCTTTTTTATCTTTTAGATAGGGGCTTCCACCTTTTTATAGAATCTTGGGACACAAATTAGTTAGTTTACCTAATATTTCTGCATTTTTCCATAAAATTAAGAAGGGAGAAAAATAAGATAAAAATGGGGACCAGTGGCCAAGTTGTCTCCAGTGCTTTAGTGGAGATAAAAAGACAGAACTAAATGTCCAGGTTAAAGTCAACAATGATAGATGCAAGAGATCCTAACTATAACAATCTAAACTTAAAATGTGCCTGTTATACTGACAGGTCAGGGGCAAAGGATGGTGGTATAGGATGCACTCTGGGAATTTTGGTGAAAGGACATCAAGTCTGGTGGTAGGGTTAGGCCTGATTCATTGTATGTTTAAAATCCAACTATGAAAGACTTTGTAAATCACAATGATTTCAATTAAATAAAACAAATAATGAATATGGAATGGCTGGTAGGTAGGTGCTTGCTTTTTATGTGACCAATCCTGTTTTGATCCTGGCATCCTCAATGGTACCCTGTGCTGCACCAGGAGTGATTCTTGAATTCAGGGTCAGAAATAACCCCTGAGCATTAACAGAAATGATCCTATCCTCAAACAAACAAACAAAAGAAAATAATGATAATGGCTGAGAGTTTGTTTTACTATTTTGAAGAAAGTTCCCTCCACATCTATTAGTGGATATTTATTCTTGTGAAAAGCATTCTCTGCATCAATTGATATGATCATATGATTATTTTATTTTATTTTATAATAAAACATGTTGTCTTAATTGATTTGTATATGTTGAACCATACTTGCATGCTTTAGATAAATCCCACTTGGTCAGGGTGTGTGATTCTTTTGATATGTTGTTGATTCAGTTAGCTAAGATTTTCTGATGAATTTTTGCCTAGATGTTCATTAGGGAAACAACAGTAATTTTGCTTTCTTCCTGATACTGTTACATAAGTAAGCAGGACAGGGATGAACAGCTTTAATGAGTTTTTCTTGAAATAATAATACCAAAATTTGACTTAAATATGTTGCCAAATCCCCATCCATAAAGTGGTCCAAAGGTATTCATCACTACCTAAATACAGGAAATGAAGGCAGCATTAAAGAAGGGTGGACTTCTTTATAAAAGGAGACGTTCCGAGAACAAAGATTGTAATATGAATATGGAAAATGTCATCAAAAGTCCAAGACTTCCCCATAGTAACGTCCTGAGCTATAAAGACGCAGGGGGGCTATCTGACAAAGCCCTGTTATAAAATCAACTTCTGTGTCTCAACCTGAGATATGCACTCTTGTTTCTTTCACCTGTCTATTAACTTTTTTTTTTCTTTGGTTTTTTGGGTCACACCCGGCAGTGCTCAGGGGTTACTCCTGGCTCTATGCTCAGAAATTGCTCCTGGCAGGCACGGGGGACCATCTGGGGCACCGGGATTCGAACCGATGACCTTTTGCATGAAAGGCAAATGCCTTATCTCCATGCTATCTCCCGGGCCCCAACTTCTAAAAGTCATTTAGGAGAGGGAAGACAATGAAACTGGGAAACTAGCAAGTGTAGAAAATTTGGGCAGAGGTAAAAGCAGATTTTCTTTTTCCTTCCAAGAGCAATTTTTTATTCTAGTCTTTGTCATGGTATCTCAAGAACATTGGCAGTGCAGACCATTCTCATGCTGTGTAGACCAAATGGGCATAAGCTACAGCTAACAGTTATCTTGTATTAAATCTTTTGTTTATAATGCAATCAATTCCCCATGAAGAGTTCTTCCTTTGCACTTTTTATTTTAAATATTTTATTTATTTTTATTAATATATTTATGTACCATGGTTACAAACATGTTTGTAGTTGGGCTTCTGTCATAAAAAGTGCACCCCCATTCACCAGTGCAACCTTCCTTACACCAATAAGTGTCTTTATCAAAGACAACCTCCATGCAGACTATAGAGCTTTTCCCTAACATCAGTCTTTATGTAAGGGCATATTTGAGCTCCTAAAATATGCTGCCATGAAGAACAGCATATTTTTAGCTAGTCTTCAATAATCATCACAGCTTAATAAGGCTGACATTTCTATATATACAGGATATTAGAAGTGTAATAAAATAACCCAAACTCTTTGCATCTTTGTTGGCATTCTCTGTTCCCTCTAAGTTAGAGAGGATTACCTGGATTTTAGAAAGCTCAAACAGACTGAACCTAATCTTCAATCTGGAAGATGTGATATAAGCTTGCTCTATATGCTCTGTGCTGGTAGACATTCTAATTTGGATCATTTTCATGCCAACAAAACCTGTCTTTTCTATTCAAACCCTACTGTGCTTTTTGGTAGACAAATAAACTTAAATCTTTGGGGGTGATTACTTTCTTGATTGGCAAGGTGATCAGTCCCAGACAGAGCCTTTTGAGCAATTTTGTATCTATAAGGGCCCCAGGCCCCTAGATGAACATTGCTGCTCAGTGGGAATTAGTATGGAGCCTTCTTCAACCTACAATCTTAATCTTTCATCATTCATCCATTTTGCTCTTCATTGTCATACTTATAAAATACCTTTGGTGACATTTTTATGCCACTTTCCTTATACATGTGGTGTATGCTCACTGCTAATTTTCAGCTACTGAAAATCATACATCTCATATATGTAAAATTACATATCTCATATACATATACATACATTTCTCATGAATATGTATACTTATTAGAACAAACTTAAAATATATGTAGATCTGTTAAGCATTAAAAACCACACTCTCACTTTTCCTCTTTAAAGCTTGCTCTATATGCTCTGTGCTGGTGGACATTCTAATTTGGATCATTTTCATGACAACAAAACCTGTCTTTTCTATTCAAACCCTACTGTGCTTTTTGGTAGACAAATAAACCTACATTTAAAATAAATGATGTGCCGGGCGGTGGCGCTGGAGGTAAGGTGCCTGCCTTGCCTGCGCTAACCTAGGACAGACCACAGTTCGATCCCCCGGTTCCCCACATGGTCCCCCGGGCCTGCCAGGAGCGACTTCTGAGTGAATAGCCAGGAGTAACCCCTGAGCATCACCTGGTGTGGCCCAAAAACCAAAATAAATAAATAAATAAATAAATTATGTTATAGACCTTTAGGCTGAATTATATTTCTTTGGGTTATCTCTGTTTCTAATTTTAACATGACACCTTTTAAAAAGAAAAAAGTAATATATATTAAAATATATAGCAAATAGCTCATATTAAAGAATAACAAAATTTGGGAATTCTGTTTTAGGAGATCCTTCTATAATTTGGGGGCTTCCTTATTTTACTCTTTCTTCCTTCTTTTTTCTTTTCTCTCTCTCGTTTTTGTTTGTTTTTCTTTTCCTTCCTTTCTATTTTATATTTTTTATTTTTTCTTCCTTTCTATTTTTAAATAATGTCTTTTACTGAATTTGGAAAAAAAGATAAAATATTTGGATTGGTTTCTTAGTAGAAGATCAGAATGCCAAATTTTTTAAAAATACCAAAATTAAATTAATTTTAAGTTACATTTCCAATGAAAAAAATAGAGTAAATATCGAGGCAAGTGATTTTCCAGAAATATTATTGCAGGCAATAATCTAAGAGTGAAATCTTCCTAAACATTTTGTTTTACTTTTGTTGTGGACTCTCAGCATTCTGACATGCTCAAAGATGCTGCTAGGACATTATCTCAAACAAGAAATTTGGACTGCCAAAAGACACATGAAAATATACTCCATATTATTAACTATCAAGAAAGATACAAATTAAAACAACACCATAGAGACTGGCACACAGCACAAAGAATAAGAACAACCATTGCTGGTGCAAATGAGGGAAGAAAGGGACTGCTATTCACTGCTGGTGTTAATGCTAACTGGTCCAGTCTTTTTGGAAAACAATATGTACATTCCTCAAGAAACTAGAAATTGAGCTTCCATAAGACCCAGCAATTGCAATCCTAGGAATATACCCTAGGAATCCAAAAGAACATTGTAGGAAAACCTTCTGCATCCCTATGTTCATCACAGAACTATTCACAATAGTTAGAACATGGAAGCAACCAAAGTGGCCAAGAATATATGAATAGATAAAGAAACTCTGGTACATCTTTACAGTGGATAATTAAACAGATTTTAGAAAAAATGAAGTCATGAAATTTGCTTAAATGTGGATGATAGAAAGTATTATATTGAGCTAAAAGTGGTAGAGGGAGAGGGATAGATTTAGAATAATCTAATTCATTTGTGGGATACGAGAGAAAAATGATAGCATGCAAATAATGTC